>VYYJ01002259.1:0-22786 GCA_021029165.1 Cyphoderus albinus | reverse complement strand
GGGAACTCTGGGTGCCATCTTCATCACGTCCGTCTCCTACGCCATTTTTGCCATTCTTTGCGGTAAAAAAAACTTTTTACGTATTGAAATTGAAATTCTATTTTTTTTAAAGAAGTTGCAAGCAAATGTACGACCAAAATTTGCAACTTTTTTTTTGTAAATTTTAGGCTCAGGTACTTTACGAGAAGCGTCAGGAAATATAACGGAAATTGATGATTGGACGTTCGCAAATTGCACAGACCGGACTTGTTCCTGGGGATTGTATAATGATTATCAGGTAAATCGCCCAAACTAATTTTATAATGTTTCAATAACAATAGGAAAATGTGTTATTCATATTTTTGCAATCCTCAAGGTCATGGGATTGATGTCTGCGTTTGAGCCAATTATTTACGCGGGGTGTTTTGCTGCTACTCTGAGCTCCGCCCTGAGTTGCATTGTGTCCGCTTCTAAAACATTCCAGGCGCTCTGCAAAGACAAGCTTTTCCCGTATCTGAGTAAATGTGGACTCGGTTATGGAAAGACGGGGGATGATCCTTACTGGGCCTACGCCGTGGGATTTGTTGTGGCGCTTATTTTTATTTTGATAGGTAAAGCGAAAATACAAATATTTAATTGCATATTTAAAAGTTTTATGGGGCTACGCTAATGGTAATTAATTTTCGTTTTCCAAAACAGCCGATTTAAATGCAATTGCCCCATTGATTTCAAATTTCTTTATGGCGACCTACGCCATTCTCAACTTTTGCGTGTTCCATGCGAGCATCCAAAACTCAGCAGGTTGGCGCCCAACATTTCGGGTAGGCGGACAAAAGTTTTAATTACTCTGTCAAACTTTTTGATGCTAATGTTATACAAAGCTATTAAATGTCTTTATTTGGTTTCATTTTTTGGTTATAAATAGTTCTACAACAAATGGATAAGTTTGATCGGATTCGGCCTCTGTCTCGCGGTTATGTTTCTCCTGGACTGGAAAACTGCAATTTTGACACTTGTCTTGGTTATCTTTTTGTTTCTGTACGTGATTTACCGTGACCCTGATGTCAACTGGGGAACAAGTGCCCAAGCCGAGAAGTAAGTGGAGAGAGTAATGAAGCCAGTTTAATTTGCAATGTGATTAAAATTTTATGCGCAGTTCGTAAATTTTTAATTAATTCCTTCTGCGTTATGCATTCAGGTACAAACACGCTCTGTCTGCCCTGGAAAAGTTGGCTGTTACAAAAGAACATGTGAAAAATTACCGACCACAAATTCTGTGCATGACGGGTGTGTTATTGCATAAATTAAATTGAATAAAACTTTACAAACACGCTCTGTCTGCCCTGGAAAAGTTGGCTGTTACAAAAGAACATGTGAAAAATTACCGACCACAAATTCTGTGCATGACGGGTGTGTTATTGCATAAATTAAATTGAATTAAATGGAACGTAAAGCAAATTGCTCAACTCGAATTTTTTCGATTTGAATAAAATTTTAATATGTAATTTTTTATTTTTAAAATACATAGGTGCTCCAAGTCATCGTCCTGCGCTCATCGATTTCGCTTATCTGATCACGAAGAACAATTCTTTGATGATCTGTGGAGACGTGGTACAAACGCGGAAGTCGCCAGTTATGAGAAGGACGATTCTCCAGAATGGCTATGACTGGCTACATATGCATAAAGTGAAGGCTTTCTACGTAATGGTGGACAACGCTGCTCAATTCTTTGATGATCTGCGGAGACGTGGTACAAACGCGGAAGTCGCCAGTTATGAGAAGGACGATTCTCCAGAATGGCTATGACTGGCTACATATGCATAAAGTGAAGGCTTTCTACGTAATGGTGGACAACGCTGCTTTTGATTCTGGAGCGCAATCCCTCATCCAGTGTTCCGGAATAGGAACAAACTTTTCTCCGAACATTTTACTCGTGGGATACAAAGATTGGATGAACGGTCCAAAGGAGGAAGTTCTCCAGTACTTCACGGTCTTGCAGTTAGTACATTATTTATTTGGACACAACTTACGTTTTATCTTTATTTTACTACTTCCGGTGCAAGACTTCCAGACTGTCTGACTGTGTGGGAAAAACTTACCCTAGAGGATTGAATTGAGTCCTAGAAAAAGAGATATAATTTCGTTCGACCACGCACGTGAATGCAATTGAAGCCTGCCAAGTTAAATAAGCGGTGTGTATGTTTCTGCATGAGTTGTAGACGCCCCACTTATCTGAAACCGCCATCATTCCATCACAAAAAACTCCACATTTGAACCTATTTTAGTTTAACTCTCACTTGTCCGACCTGGCGTGGCGAGACTTCTTTCTTTTTGGATAAATTGGAGCAGAGAGTGAACTCACCGCATTTATTTCCCATCTTACCAATTTGTAGTGCTTTTTAGAACTTATTTTTTTCTGCTGAACTGTTGAAAACTTTCCATCTTGCACGAGAAGAGAAAGTGAAACGAATGGTGAACTGTTAGCCTGTGCCTGTGAGAAATGTCGTATTCCGTGTTCATCCACGGCGCTTCAGGTTATTCTTTTATTCTTTACAGCCTGTGTACTTTTAACCATTTTTTTCTCTCTCACTCTTCATTGCTCCACTTTCTAATCCAGTCTCTCCAATTCTACATCGTTATGTTACGTTACGGCTGAAACATGTTCATAAAAAGTCAACAGAATTGTATAGCTTTTTCCCAACTTTTTTTCATCCAGCTTTCGTCGAACATGAAAAGCGAGTCTGGGAAGCAAGCTGGCCAGAAATGACGATGATGATGATGTGTGTGTAATACTAATACATAAGTAGAAGCAGAAGCGATAAAGAAAGCTGCATGCAACAAAAGCTGCCACTTTTACCGGAACTGGAATTTTTGTATTTATGTAGCATGATTCGATTTAGAGATGTGAGACCTTATGCGGTTTCGGTTGTTGTGCACACACGTCCCTTCTGTATTCCACGCAGATAGTTAGTTGTTGTAGTGAGAGTTAAGAAGGTTTGTCTACTTTCTTTAGCACTTTTTCTTCCTGTGAAGCATAGCAGATCCCTTGTTTTTCTTTGTCCAACTTGTCCTTTACAGAAAGGTGGCCGGAAAATATTTTGTAGTTGTTAAAACTAACTGATTATTATTTAGGTTAGATTGCTTCAACTTAAATGGCTTAGTTTAGTTTCGAGTTTGAGAGAAAATCCTCATCTCCTGTGGAGCAAACTAATGATGAAAGTGTGGTGGACACACTCACATAGCATAGCATCTACTAAAAGTTTCAAGATACACACCTACTTATCACACGAGGGAAGAAAATTGGAAAATCTTGACAAAGTGCTAGAAAAATTTGTGAAGTAATTGAAACTTTTTCTCCGCACTCACTCCACTTTTCAAGCAGGAAATTATAACGTGGTCAATTTTTCCTTGAACGAATTGTTTTTCCCAGAAAATAATTTCTTGTTTCTCCTTGAAAAAGGAAGCTTGTTAAAACAGGGATTTCCCCTTATCTTTATTCTGGTAGCGCACAGTCCAGTAATTTACACAAGACTGGTCCCGATTAAAGTGGTTAGGCAATCTTCGCTTACTTGCACACCATATTGCTGGCGGGCGAGTGATTAAATAATTTTATCTTTGCCTTCTATTATTATCCTTGTAACTTTTATTTTTGTATTTTTTTGCAAACAGTCAAGCGTTGGACAATTACATGGGCATTGCAATTCTCCGTGTGAAGGGTGGCTTCGATGTTTCACATATGACCGGCTCATTAACCAACGGGACTGGAGCGGGCGGCGGCACGGCATATGACAATCAAGCCCTGGAGGTGAATTCCGATGTTGTCACAGAGTTTAGAACACCCCAGATGCCGAAGAGAGAGGCTGGAGCAGAAAGCAGGCTGAAATTTGGGAGAAAGCGGAACAAGTCGGCAGATGATCTTGAGCATTCTGGGATCTACAGGTAATGATCACACCACGATGATGATGATGAAATGAAGATAAAAACTCTCATTAGCAGATCTCATGAAACGAGAGCCGGTGCATGTGGTAGTTCAGAGCAGGTTGGGGAAATTACGCAAGGTGATTAGAGGAAAATGCATGAACAAACTGGCTTTCACATCGGAATTGTTGTTAAATAGTTACATAATGTCTGGATATTGCATATATAAATACATGCGAGTTTATAAGCCGCTCTGTAGCTAAACTATAAACTAAAGTAATAATATTAAATTATACACGCATTTTGAACACACGCTGGATGATGGAACAAAGAAGGAAAATTTAGATAATGTAGACGCGGTTATGTGATTATGACTGAATAGCTAGTTGGCTGGGGCTGTCGCGTCTGGAACAAAGTTGATTGCAATGGTTGGCGATGAGGAACAGAAGAGCAGTCATTTTCATCAGCGCTACTGCTAACCCAGAAATTGACTTCTCTCCTGTTATCATACCACGTTTAGAGAGCTATTACAGATAATAAGCTGTTAGCTGCAACTGCAAGTTGTAATAAGTAAACTGAAAAGCTGAAGCTCCCCGTCAATTTTATCACTCGTTGAGGCAATGAAGCAAGCATACAGCGAGTGTGAGTGGGGACAAGTAAAATTGGATTCGCAGAATATGAGGAATAATTTGAATTTGAAGCGTTTCTACTGATGTCTGCGACATTACAATTACTTGTTACAACAGAATTGCTACCTTGAAGTCATAAATAAATTTTGAGTTTTCCCTTTTGACCCAGTTATGAAATTGGCGAATCATACATAAAACATATTGTGCTCATATTTGTAATTATTGTGGTAAAGTGAAGTGAAGCTTGTCTCGAGTTACCCTTTCATGTGGTCTGATGATACATAAAACCAATGAAAATGGAGTTTAGTTAGGAAGCATGGAGAGTGGAGTCGTTGAGTGGAACAAATGAAATGAACACATTTTATTGGTGTGGTGTAACTAAATTAATAACATCTTTGTACTTTTGCATTTTTACAGAGGGCCAGACGGATCGGAGCTGCCGAAGGACATTATTGAGAATCTCTCTCTGTTCCACACGAAACAAGGAGAAGGAAATATTGATGTTTGGTGGCTGTACGATGATGGAGGTTAGTTGAAGCTCTACCGATGAGCGTGCTTTTTACAAATTAACAAATTACCCCTTTTCCCCTCTCCGCGTGTATGGACATGTGTTTATTGAGGATTGAGTCAATTACATTAAAAAGGATGAAGCTCTCGTTGCTTCTATATTGTTAGGGTATTTTTTGCTTCGTTTACCAGCTCATTCCGTCTTCACGCTGACGGGTAACAAAAAGAGAAAAAGTGGGGAAAATTAATTGGTACACGCATCGCGCAATCAACTTAAAACCGAACTAATCAACCTGTTTCTCAACCTATCCTTGACTGAAAGGAAAGATGTTCGGAGCAGATTGCATTAGTAAACACTTTTTATGTTATTTCTGTTTTAGTTTTTTGGAAGTCGGTAATAAGGAATTAACTGGATGGTTTAATACGCTATTAAACGTGACTGGATGGTTTATTATGTCTTTTAGTTTTCTCGCTAATTTCTCACGTTATTACTTTGGCCAAATTACTCGAGTTGTAGCTTGGTGCCTAGTCACAGCTTGCATAATGTTTAATTACTGGAGGCGATGAATTTGTCTAACGAAGTTTCAATTAATTCTTCTGCTCGTTTTGACAAAAAAAAGTTCTATTTCCTTTCGGAGCTAAAAAGACAAGTTTAGAGTTTTTGAGGACAAGTTACGCAATTCACGTTGACAAATAAATTTCCAAACACTTTTCGCCTCCAGAATAATGAAAACGAATTTGGTTAAACCGGAAAATTAATTAGAGCTACCTCCGCCTCCGTTTTTGTCTGTTGACTACTGGCAGTGTCGTGCCGTTTGCCACGGAAATCTGACAATCAGGCAGAAGCCGTAAAAGAGTCGGAAACGTGCATTCTTTTGAAAAGCTGGTGAAACTGAAAAATAGTAATGAAAGTAATAACAGCGGTGGCGGTGGCCACCACACCAGACTGTTTTACTCTCCTGACTTTCACAGCTCATTTGGAGTTGCTCACTTGTTAGTATTTGGTTCAGTTCAGTTAGGTGTAAGAGAAGCTCTTCCGCCCTTGGAGTCACATTTATATTGGTCTCATTGAGCGTGAAGCTTTAGAAATTATTTTCTGTGACCAATTGTAATTCTTTTGTGGAACATGTCTCCTCCGGTTGCATAATTTAATAGTGTAAAAAAGAGAGAATGTGAAAAAGGAAATAATTGCAAAGTTTTTCCATTAAAAAAATGTATCCACGAGTTTTTCCAGTTCCTGTATAATTTCTAAAATAATATACATGTCATTATGAAACATAAACTGAATATAAAAATAATTAAAACGCACTTTTATTTGAAGCTACATACATGTGAAAAAAGATGAAAGTATGAAAAATGTAATTTTTTGTGGATGGGTATTTAACAAGTCTTGGTTTCTTTGGGTCTGGCTCCAGTCTGCCCGCAGGTCACGCTGATAATGAATAGGTTGAGAAGAACATTAACGGTATTCTGACACTTTTTTTGCGCAAATGAGTATCATTACGTGATACTCTGCAACGTGCTTTATTTTCACTTTGATAATGGTAACCTTTTTTGTATTTTGTGTCAAAGTAAAAAATCTCGTCAAAGGAAACTTACAACAGAAAAATAGTTATGCATGACAAATAAAGCTATGGCTGTAGGAGCATTTTTTGTCCATCCACGAATTTTATTTTTTACTGCGACCCAGATTTTATTACTCCCTCCTGCTGCTTCAATTGAGTCTTCTTTTTATACTATTCAATCCTCTTCTTTGCTCGCAAAAATATTTTCAGTTTTCTAGTTAAACCCATATTCAGTTCGTTGGTATTGAGTTATTTTCTCATTTTTCTCTACTTGCTTATGTTTCCTTGCCTTACTTTGTATTTTCTACCAGCTTTTATGTTCCAGCCATGAAAATCTCAGTGTGAATTCTTTTGTTCATTGTTGAAAATGTGGAGTTGGAGTGAGTATGGGGATTGGAGTCTCCTTGCTTTACTCTGCTTTGCTTATCAGGATACTTAACAGAGTTGAGTTTCGGTACTTGTAAAAATTGCACAAAGTAAGCAACGAGGAAGCAATTGAGCGAATGAGAACTGACGTGTGCTCAGAGCTTGACTCAAATCACTCGTGTTCCACGCTTTGTCAACTGTTTCCTTTCGATTTTCCAGAAATTGTATTGATATTGATGTTTCTGTGTGCGGAATGAGCAAAATGAAACGAAATGAAATGGCAATGGTGTGATTTTGTACTGTTAGTCCCTACCTAAAAAATCACAGTTGACACTGTGCGATTCTAACGAAATTCTTTGGGACTGACAATTTGAGCAGAACAGCAGAAGTTGACGTTAGAAAGAAAAAATGGTTAGGCTTCATGTCCATATATTGCATGTCGCACAGAAGAAGCTGCTGGAAGCTAGGATTTAGTTTGAAGAAAAAGATTTAGGGAAGAAGATGAAGCAGCGAGGAGTGCGAGTGGAAGATTTATTTATGTAATATGAAGTGAAAAAGTGGGAAAAGGAAGAGCTGAGCTGAAGAAGTGAACTCAATCTAATGCTATGTACATAATGCGTATAAATGGTTTTACGTAAACTGACGAGAGCACCTCCTCCTCCATGTTGTTGCGGGGAATGAAAATGAAATACTTTTTCAAGTTCATGAAAGTCTGCAGCAGCGTTTGTTTGTAAGCAATTGTACTTGGATCTGAGCTTCTCGATGGGATTATGTTGGTTTAGCAAAATGTCAGTATTCATCTCTTCCTCCACTCGCTTTCTCAGGCTGTGGATTTTTGGCAGAATGCTACAAACATTTCTTACTCTGCTCTGTTTTTTCTTATAATTTGATTTCACATAAATAAAATATGCTTGATGAAAGTACAAATGCACTTAACATGAAATATTTGAGGGCGTTATATTTTGAGCCATGTAGTAGTAGTCATAATATCTCTTTTCAACTTTTTCCAGGAAAACATGTCTTACTTACGTTGTTGGCCAGCTTAGGGAAAATCCGCCGTCGGCATTTATTCGGCTTTTCTTCTTTCATCATCGATTCCTTCGTCTTGTCTTCCTCTCGTCATATGTGAATGTCTTCCTTCCTTTTGCGAGAGTCTTTAAAAATGAGACACGTTACCGCTATTCCGTAAAATTTTAACCTCTCCTTGATATCATTTTCAATGTGTTTCCGATTCCATGAAAATCCTCGTTTTTTTCCTTCAAGGGATTCCAATTCAAATCACTGAGGAAAGAGCAGCAGTTGGTGCAACTCTTGCTCATACTTTAAAATCTTGACAGAGCGGAAACAAAACTACATAGAAAATGTATTAATAATAACATTTTGCGTTTAGTAAAAATCTACGGTAGGTAACCGTAAAGTCGCATCTGTTTGCAGAATTTAAGAAAAAGCACTGCCGAAGGTTGCGGTGAAATGTGATCACCCACCTTGTTCGAGTTTTTTATACTGGCTCCGCCACGAAAGGAAAAGAGGAAGGAAGTGATGTGTGTAACATTAGAAAATTCTTGTAACATGTGTCTATTCGTCAGTTCAGCTACACAATATAAAACGAAAAATAGGAGCGAGTAACGTCAGGAGAACCGAGAGCAAGATTAAAATTAAAATAGTGACAGCGTACAGAGAGAAAGGAGAAAGCAAATAGCAAAATCGAGTAGCACATGTCTCGTTTCATTATTTTTGCGTTGTTCCGATTTCTCCTGCAGAGATCCATTGGTGTGTATGTTATTATGTGGATGCTGGCACGCTGTTTCAGCCAGTGTGTGGCGGTGTATCAACTTGCTTGAGCGAGAGATGCAAGATGCCAAAAGACGTCAAGCATTTTGCAGGAGCGGGTTTTAAAGAATTATTTTTTCATATGACGGGAATAAAGAGACTTTCTCCTCCTTTCTCATTATGATCGCATATAGAAGAATTATTATTATTAGTGTGCCAAAGTAGCAAGTTCCAGTGTAAAAAGAGTCACATGGAAAAAATGATGAATGCCTTTTGACTTCCTCCATGAATCATTCTCATTCATGATGCCAAGATGGCAAATTATTTAGAATTAAGTAGGTTAGTCCTTGTAGGGAAAATCAGCAAGATTTTTCTTGCTTTGCTGGATTTCCTATTGAAAATAATAATGATGTTTTTAAGAATAGGGAGCTCGGCATTAGTTATTACAGGCTTATTTTGCCACAGCATATGTAATAAGAAGGAATAAAAAGAATTCAATTTTTGCTTGGTATCATTACCATTGCTCAGTCAGACAAACGCTGCTGGTGATCACTGACTATGAGAAGGTAACTTTAATACATTTTTAATTTGGTTCCAGGTCTCACTTTACTCCTGCCCTACATCGTGAGCACGAGGAAGAACTGGGCTTCTTGCAAACTACGCGTGTTCGCTTTATCAAACAAGAAGGATGAAATGGAACATGAGTTGCGTGGGTAAGAGTCATTCCTTCGTTTTCTTCAATTGATGACATTTTGTACATTTTTCCTTATTGCATTATTCTACTCTCTTTTCCTCTTTCTGCTTGCTTTCTTCCTTTCTTATCGGCTTTCGCATTAAGCAATGAGCATTTTTATTTATTACATGTCATTTATATCATGGAGCAAAATGTTCCGTGGAATCACAAAGTGCCGCTGCTCATACTAAAGATTAGCCTCGTTCACTTATCGACCGGCCGCGGCAACAATTTGCCTTGCACTCAGACTCACTCTCACAGAAGAAGACTCGAATTTTGCCAAGTATTTACCAGCAAATGTGAGGCTTGGTTAGGATAGGAGAGTAGGAGAAAGGAAGAGGGGAAATTAAATGAATTTTTGATTGTCTCGGTATGAATGTATAAAAGATGAGAATATCGGTAAAAAATGATCTGCCCAAGATATTTTCGTTAAACCTGCTTACTTTTGCTATGTTAGGTAATGTAGTTGATTCCTCTATTGCATTGCAGTTGTCGATGTTGGTACATATTCTATTTGATCTTGCTTGCCTGTTTTGCTTTCACTGATTCTTGTGTGTGTACATAAAGAGGAAAAATTGTTTACGGTGCTAGACAATTTTGTGTGATTGCTTCCAAATGTTCTTTTTTTTACTGGTTGATAGTTTTATTGGAGAATTTTTCTTTTCAATCGGAAGAGATGTTATTGGAATGTATGAAAATGCAATGTTAGTTTAGATTTTTGCTAGTATTTTTTAATATTATTGTGTACAGTAGAGCATAGTCTTAACTTGCGGAATTCCTGAAGAATTACTTTTGTTCACAAGACGAGTCGAAAAGAAAGAAACTTGTGATTGGGAGGAATTGAAACGGACTGAAATGAGAGAGACGGCGATATATACGTGGTACTTGATTGGTTTGTTGTATTATTGGCCATGGCCACGAGTCACGAGGAGCAGCAACATATCGGCCGCTAATTTGATAAGCGGTTTGCTGACGTTGTTATCTCTCGGTGGGAATAATTTCTAGAGAGGAAAAGGGAAGGGCAGATTTTCTTCATTATGTTGTCTTGCACTCATTATTATTATTATTTCTGAGATATTACTTTCTATTGTGTGTCCGTGTGGTTATTGTGTGGTAGTGGAGTGTCTTTGTGGCTTGACTTTCGCCTTCGTCGCTCGCTGATTTGAACTGTGTTTGCGCTCTCTTCTCATAACTTCTCCACTAAAGTGATTCCAATTGAGGAAAATAACTTTTCTATAGTTAGGAGCTGGAGTTAGTAAGTAATAATAGCCGTAGTATTGTAGGGGAAGTTTGTGGCTTTTTCTTATAAGCCTACTTAGCTACATGAAACTGTTGTCGGATAGAAAATGAATGTTTCAAGAAGTATTCAATGAGTGGAGCGAGAAGAATGAAATAATTTTTATTATTGTATTTTGCACACTTGCACACTTTCCTCCTTTGTGTGTCCATGTCCGCAAAATATTGGTCCGTTCCGATTTGCACTTGTGTATTTCTCCATTATTGCCTTTCAATTAGGCCCAGTATTTAGAGCATTGAACTGCTCCAAGTAAGTGGAAGGGAAAAATGATGCTAGGAATGTAATTTGTAACAGACTGGAATTCTTAATAATAATACACGTATACATATGAAGTCGTATCTAGAAATCACCACTAAATTTTAGGTCGTTACTACGTAGTTAGTAATGTAATATAATAAAGGTTACTTTTTGATTTCTGAGAATTGATGACAAAGGTTGAGGAGCTGCACCGTGAGTAGACGAAGAATGGAGGGAATGATCAAAGGATTCTGTAATAATACAGCATTAATATAAAATACAATGAAAACAAGGTTTTATTCTATTCTCCGTATTCATGTCGGTCGCCATTCCTCACAAAACACAAATAACAAGTTTAAGAAGAATTCGGCTTTTTGAAGTGCTCCTTTTGTGTCGGTTAAAATAACAAAGGAAGAGCAAGCGTAATAATAAGAAAATGAATAAGAATACCAACAGCGAAGCGCCGCACTGCACCTTGCTCATTGCTGAGCTGATCTTTTGTATTGTTGTATTGTAACTGTAACATAATATATTACAAGGAAATGGGCCGTTGTGGATGTTTCAACAACTGAAACGTAAGCCATGAATGAATAAAATGGTAATAAAGTGAACCTCCACAATCATTTGTCAAATTGTCATGATGGGGTAACCGAAATTTTTATTTTCTGTCTGACATGATTGAGTGGTCTCTATTTCGGTTTGAGGTGGATGGAAAAAAAGAAAGCGGCGCTCGGTTGCTCGTCCGGTGAAAAGTCTCAAAAATGAAAGTTATGATCATGATGATGATGATGATCAAGATCAATACATTGAGATTATGCACATGCTCACAGTGCATACGGTACGGTGTTTTGTAAGTTGGGATGGAAGGAAGTTATTCGAATCACGTTGTCTTAAACTTTTTTCTTACTTTCCTAATGCAATCAATTTTTTTATGTGCGAGGCGAGATGAAGAGGAAAAATAGACGGGGCCAGAATATTTTAGAATGAAATAGAACAAGAGCCGCGCTGCATGATTATTATTCTGTTGTATTGTAGTTGTTTCCAGTTTTGGTCCTTGTAATAATAAAGTTATAATAATAGTAAAAGTAATAATAGCAGTAATAATGTCATTTGTTCGCGAGGTGCTGCTTACTCAACGGTATCGGTAATCACACAACTGGGTTCCTCCAAAAGAGAAAAGTTGGCCAAAGTTTTCCGTCTCATTCTCTTGCTTCTTGTGCACCGTGTGCCACGCCACAATGCCCACATTGCAACACCAGCAGCAAAACAAGTTTGGTGCGCCCAGCATCTAAGGTCGCCTGTTTAAAAAAAATTCTTCGTTTTGGCTGTTTGCTTCCTTCCTTGGGCCTTCGTCTGATCTCTGACAGGGTGGAAGTGGAAATGTCATGGGACAGTGTGCGGTGCGGTGGAAAGGAAAAGTCAAAGAAAAAATTGACTGCTTTCCTTTTTGGGAAGGTGGTGGTGGCACTTCGCTGTTTTATTTATGGCATTATAAATTAAAATCCTTTTCCGATAGTCATTCGTAAATAGGAATGTCTCAACTGGCACAATGATGCAGCGTGTGGAATGTGCGAAGAATGAGAATGGAGCAGCACCGAAGACACAATTGAAACAATGAAATGAAATGAAATGTGTTTTTGAGAGCGAAAGCGGAGTAAATAAGATTCGCTTTTATTCCTCCAGTCTTTCATTTATTTATGGCTTTTTCACTCTTTGTTTATGCTGTATGATCTTGTAATATTATTCTAAAGTTGTACTGCGGCTCTTATTTTCCTTCAAGTGAGCAGGGAAAAAAGTGAAATGGTCGGGTCCAAGTTTTCCCGAGTAAGAGTAGAGCAGATGTGGAAAGAAATGGTGAAAGTATGGGAAACTGGTGAGCCTCGAATGGTTTGTATGTGTGTGTACACAAACAGTATACCGCATTTCTCCACTCCTGCAGAATGATTCATGCGTGTGCACCGTAAAAAGATTTCCAGGAGCCATTTCCCTTCCAGCCTGCATCTTGTTACCTTTCCCATCTTTCAACCAGTTTTTTCGTTTCTTAAGGAGAGAGGAAAAAGTGGGGGAAAACAGCGAGTGCATGACATTGTTGGAAAGGTACACAGTATTTTTATTAGCTCTATAAATACACGGTGTACGTGAGCAATATGAAAAAAGGCGTAAGTTGGCATAATACAACCGCTCCTGGTCTTCTTTTCTCCTTTCAATGTGCCTTTTTTCCTTTTCTCTGTCTGTCTCAAAAGAAGGAGGGGAGGAAGTGATGTACAAAGAGTAAATAGAAAATTGTGTGCATTCTCAAACCTCTTTCTTCCATTTCCCAGTTGACAGTAATGGGCTTTACCATAACCATAATAACGATGCTGATTTTCTTTTCTTACCTTTTCGTTAAGAGTAGAAAAGAAAATGGTACAAGTACCTAGAAAAGAAGGCAAGCAAATTCGTGGATTTTTATAAGTATTAAAAGGAGAGTTTTCCTTTCTTGTGGTTTTTTTTTCGATGAAAATACAGATCTAAATAGATACATATGTTACAAAAATCACTACTTCAATGTAATATTTTTTGTTGTTTTTATTTGTTCATTTTCTGACATATTTTTTTTAGGTTATCCGAGGAAAATGAAAAGGATGTCAAATTATTAACATTTTTATTCTCGTTAGGTTTAACTCACTGCTTTTTTTGCTTTAGCTTATTCAGTTTTTGGTGATAATAATCGCTTTTGGTTTTGGTTATTGATTGGCAGTCATTTTGTGAAACTAATTGACGTGAAGTTATTATTATGAAGGTTGAATTAATGATTTTTTGTTTTTTCAGCATGGCATCGCTCTTGTCAAAGTTTAGAATTGACTACTCGGATCTGCAAGTGATTCCTGACATCACAAAAAGAGCAGAGGAGACAACGAAAACATTCTTCAATGGGCTCATTAAGGACTTCAAAGGGGATCCGGAAGAGAGTGGTGAGTATTATTTGTTACACACGCCTCTCCTCATTATCAGACTTAATCTGTCTGCTCAAAGTGAAACATGAACCAAAAAGGCTGAAAGCGGATGACTACGGCGAAATGACAACGTATGCACATTTTGGTGAACTGAAATAATATGTGTCTAGTTCAGAGAGAGTCGACGCGGCGCACACAAAAGTGAAAGTATGGAGGTGAAGGTGCTTAGCAAAATGTTGCTGCTCCCTTGGCTTTACCTTTGTGTCACACCAGCACCACCAGCAAATTACAGAATAATGCTAATTAGGATTTTATTTGTTTGTGTTAGACACATTATGAATTGTATGAAACATCTAAATATAATCATCCCGTAAATTGAGGTAATGCCATCTGCCATCCGCATTTATAAGCCCGGTTTCTCCCATTTTGTCTTTCATGTAAATAAGCTCATTGTGTGGGGTCTGGTCGTGGAGTGATCTCGCTTTTAACTCTATTTGTTCTCTCACGTCAGCCAATTGTATTTGTAGTAAGCAAACAGCACAAAAGCGGAGTTGTCGGAAGTGCGGCGCAGTCCTCCGAGATCGCATCATAAAAGCATACTTAATTAACTATTATCTTTTCGGTGGAGCTCTGTGTGTGTTGAAAGAAAAGTAAAATCGATGAGAATTTAGATGTTTATTGTACAGAGAGAACGAGCATTGAAAGCAGTAGCCATAAGGTAAATCCAGTTCCAATTTGCCCTTCTGGTTCCTGGTACTGTTTGTGCGGGCACACACCTGCTGCAATAATGATTTTCCATTTTCCTTGGTTTACTTGCATTTTAGCTTTAGGATTACTCCGAAAAATGTGTGAATGGAGAGTACGTGCGCATTTTGGTAATAAAAACGAAAAGTATATTATGCAGCAGGGGAAATTCAAGCCGAGATTTGTTTGCCTCATTTGAATAGGACATTAAAAAGCTGTGATAACTTTTGAAACATACTTTGCATCATTGTATTTCAAAGGCAATAAGAGCGTTTTCATTAAAATTGTCGATAGTTCCATATAAACATAAATGAGACTGAAGTGGAAAAGCCTTTTGAAAAAAACCAATTGCGTTTTTTTGTTGGTAAACAGGTAATTCAAGGCGAATAAAATTGAATCGATTTTTTACTCGCTGTCTCCTCATTTTACACTGTTTGAGTGGAAGTTGCTCTTTTCGAATTGAAGGGTACGATACAATAGAACACAGAGATAGTGTGGAAACTCGATTCGAGGTGGTAATCCGGGAAGCAAAGTAAACTGGCCCAGGTTCTCTCATTTTCTGCTCTAGAGTTTCCCTGATTTGAAAAATAACACTTTGCGAGTGATAAAACACTAAAGTTAACGAGTACAACAACAAAAAATATCTCGTGAATAGTCATTGAAATTTTTTGGCAAGGAACGAGCTAAGAATTGAAATGAGGAAGGAATACGAGGTTGTAAGGGAAAGGAAAAAGTGTGAATTGAAGGAGCTTCGTTTATCTGAGTTACTCGATATTTTATGTTTTCTTGCCTACATGCATACATATAAATGCATGTTTTTATTTTATTTGCATACCTAAAAAGGTAGAGAAAATGAGAGAAGAATTCAGTGAAACCTTTCGCTACGAATTCTCTTTTCTCTTGATTGATTTCCATTTTGTGTTTCATCTCCAGTGTTTTACTCTTCCATTTCCATTTATGTACCTACTTATCTTTTCATCGCTCCACTCATTCTTTTCCTGTCTCCACTTCCCTCCCTCAGTGCTTTCATAATGGAGAAGTTTTTTAAAGTTTGTCTTACCTTGTGCCGCTGTGTCCATGTCCAAGAATTTTTCTTCCTTCCGAGGCGGAATCGAGCAACGGGAGGAGCGAGCAAGGAAACTTCTTGGGAGATTTTTTTTTCTTCTTGACAGGCTAAGACACTTTGCAATTTGCAATATGGCACCACCCAAGAAAATATAGAAAAGTTTTTGATACACTCACTCCACTTACATTATTACTTTCTACTTTATATCTATTAATTAGTAGTAAGACACAAAAATAAGCGTTTTTCCTTTTAAGTTTCCGCAGCGCCAGTGTTGTCTTCGTCGTGAGTTGAATGCGAATTTTTTCTTCTGTTGTGTTATATTCTACTAATGTAAGTAAACTTTGCTTAATCTTCTGAAAACGTATTTCCATTCATGGGGAAAATGAAAAGGAAAGGGGATTTTGATTTTCTACGCGTTTGATGAAATGAACAATGATGATCCAAAGGAAATTACTCGGAGGCAGAAATATGACTAAACCCATTAGCGAAAGGTTATTATTATTGTTGTCATTATTATTTTGTACCTTAAGCTGATAACAAAAGGGTGGGTTTCTACTTAAGGTGGGCGGTGTGTTGTCTGTCGTGTGTTTGATTCCCTCTTTTCTTAATAATTCCACGCTGTCGTCACAGGCAATTATGAAAGACATGAAATAAATAGTGCCTGTTTCCCGGTATTCCAGATCTCGCGTCTTTCATGTTTTCATGAATGGGTGAATTTAATGGAGATTTGTAAAAATTATCCGATCCGATCAAATACGTGGGAGGATGGGAATTCAAAAGAACTCTGAAGGCTTACGTAATATGTACAGGTGGAAAATGAAAAGAACGATGAGGATTTAATGCAAAAGGAGCGTTTCTGATTTATGGGTGAAATGAAACCGATGCATGTCGTTGGATTTTGGAACCAATATTTTTGCATGCTTACGGAAGGGCACGTAGGATTTTCACTTTTGGGCGTTTGAAAAGAGGCGAAGCGTATCACTTTGTTCTAGAAGATAACACAGTGAATGGGTTTGATGAAATGGTACCTGAAATTCGTTTCTCCATTTCCTTTAATTTTGTCTTTTCAAGTGAAGTGAATGAAACAAGGAAAAGAAAGTAGATTAAGAAAAGAAGCTGGCATAACTTTCGAATGGGAAAAGCGGAACGAGATTGGTGGTAGTAGGCAGCGTAAGTAGTGCAATGAAATTGCAACAGGACGTAGGTGCTGCATTAGTAAAGTGAAATAGCTGTAGTTTACTTTATCGTATCATCCTATCTCCTTTGGAATTTCCAACTTTCCTTTCCAGAGTTTTCTTTGCAAAAAAAAGAAAAGAAGGACGAAAGGGAGAATTGTTAAGAGGAAAGTGAAACTCGAAAAGCGAGACAAGCAAGCGGAAGATTTTTCGCTAGTTTCTTTTAATTTTTTGCTTCCTCTTCGTTGTACTTTTCATTTTATTCCTTTCTCTCAATAAAAAGTCGAGTAGAATTGGAGTTTTTACCTGTTCCTTTTTCTGCTTCTGCACTTTCTAATTTTTTATCTTTGAATGTTGAGTGAGTGAGACGATGTAATGAGATGAGATTCTTTTGCAACGGATTTCGGTTGAGATACGGCTGCTGAAAGGGGGACGACAGGATAAATTTCATTTTCTTAGTGAGTTTTCTATTTTGGTCACTTTTCGAAATAAAACTTGAACAAAAAGACAGTGAGATGGAAATGATTACAAGAACCATCTAACTATGAGACTACCTTGGTTGCCCCTCAAGAAACTTTATGCACAGACCCAAAAACTATGATTTCATATCTGGTGTCGGTCTTAATACTGCAATTCTCCTACCCTTTATGTTAAAAAGTCGTGTCAAGACTTGCAGAAATTTTTTACCCTGCAGAAATTTTGCCCTCCAGTTAAAAGAAGAGATTTTTTCATGAGAGTAATTTTTTAGTGTAGAAAATGTGTATAAAGTTTGTTTTCGTGAACGTCGACCAAAATAGTCTCATTGTAAGGAAAAGAAATGGGAAGAAAAAATGCAAGCAAAGGATATTAACATTTTAGTAGAAGAGATGGATTTGGTTTATATTAAAGGAGAAAAGTAATTTCGTGTTATTCATTCATTCTCAAGTAGTTTTCTGCGTAATTCTCACATCAAAGTGAAGTAGCGCTTCATACAGTTTTATTAGGTTATGATATGATTTTATGATATGACACTGGGACAGAATTTATGTTTATTGTGGACACGAATGAATAGCTCTTTACTTCCTATTCTGCATATTATGAAAATTCGGGCTTCTTTTATAATTCTGACGGTGTATTGTGTTTAGTATTCTTGTATTCGAAGACTTGGTTCAAATGTGTCAACAAGACTCTCATGTCTCAGACCTTTTTTGATTACCTGCACGAAGAAGGAAGGAAGAAGCTCTTGAGATTTTTGCAAGCGGGGAAGACTCAGCAAAGCAATATTATTTTCCCTTAGTTGAGTTTGCTTTCATCTTGGTTGCGAAAGCTATCCAATTGAAGTGATCCTCATCGATACTTCGGTGTTGCCAGGAATTTTGGATCACATGAGTGCTTTGGAGTTTTGACAAAGGGATTGAACCAAAAATATAGAGACGCTGTACATGTGTCGTGTCATGTGACTCGACTCAACTGAACACAACACAAGAAACGAACGTTTGTTCGAGTCACAAGTCAAGAATATTTGAGATGCTTGGGTTTGCTTTGAAAATCCTTTTTGGAACATTTTCCTTTTCGAATTACTTGAGATCAGAGAAGTGAACACCTTCGGAAACCCTGCAGTAGTGGAAGCAAGCAACAAGGGAAATCTGTATGTTGTTATTCATCTTGGTCTAGTTAGTAATGTATGATCTCGACTCACGTCCTGGATGGAATGATCTCTGATGATAGTGGGGGTCACAGAGGGCGAAGAAGCGTTTTTTTGTATATCATTAACTTTTCTAGAGAACTGTCAATTATATTTTCGCAAGCGAAAAATAAACAAGTTCTCTACCAATCATAATATGAGTAGTATACATTACCTGGGGATTTCGCAACTTTACTTTTTCTCTTCACTTCACCCTGGATTTTCTTTTAAAACGAAGTCAACGTAAATTGTGTAACAGATAGCATCCAATTTGTTCCGCAACTAGCAACCGTGGAAAAGATATAATGGTAAACAGAATTTAGAAAGCAGTGAAAGAGATACATACATCCATAAATTGAACTTGTGCAAGACTGAAAATTACGGGACATTCGTGACTCGTGAATCTTTTTTGTTATGAGGTAGTGTTATGTACAGCACCGAATTGTCATTGATGATGAGCAAAGCTTTATCATCGTTGATTCTTGATCATCAATTTCTTAGAATCTTTCTTGTAACTGATAAAACCTGATTCGCATTTCCATTTGCTTTATCCACCATTGATTATTAATACTGTATCACAGAGTTTCGCAACCTTACNTATCACAGAGTTTCGCAACCTTACACAAGTAAAAGGGACAGGGAGATTTTTTACACCGAGTAGTGGTGAACCTAGGCGAATCAAGCGAAGGATGTGAAAATAAATGGAAAATTGGGAGGGATTGACAAGTGTACAATTTTTATGATTTATTTCGTAATCTCGTTCTCCTAGCATAGCGCTGTGGCTCCTCAGGAGGTCTGTTTTATAAAAGTCAACTGATCACGAAAGGGTGTGTGCACAGTGCACACTGGCAGACCGAAGTTCACTTTCACTTCATTTCGTCTCCACAGAATTGACACGGTTGGGTTGAAGAAACGAACAATTGGTTACGGCTGCAATGTATGAACCCAGTGGAGCCCGGTGACATTATGGATCTGGGAGAGGAAATTGCACTAATCCGATTCACCATTTCCCTTTGTATCAGAGTATCGGATCGTATCGTTTTCGTAGCTTAAGGGTTATACATGCATTACATCACATCACTTCATTTCATTTCATATTAAATAAAATAAGACTGGATGTGGATCAGAAAAAAGCTTTCATATAATAAAATAGTACAGGGTTGCAGCAGGCTGGTTAGAAAGATTTTATTTGCTTACCTTGCTTTTGACTTTTGACAAGATTTTTTTTCTTCGCCCTTTCTTTCCTTTCTCTTCAGTTAAATTCGCTGAGTGAGTTGGATTTTTTTTGTTCTGACACTCATTGTTGCGTACTGCTGCCTCCCTCTTTCTATTCTTTTTAGTCTTTAGCGAAATTTATTGAAAGTGAGGCTGAATTACCTTTTGGAAATGGATTTTTTTCTTGAAATTGATGTGGGTGTGGTATGTTTATTTTCTTGGATAAAACACGTATGCCATTTTTATTCTCGTTACACCTGCCACTTTTATATGGATTTTATTGCACTGCTACTCTGTATATCTTACGTAGATGGAGATGGTGTATAAAAGAGTTATTTTTGGAACATCTCGGTTCTGATAGATATTCGAAAAGGGAATTGGACAGACATTTAGTTGAAATGTGATTGGTAAATTATATAAAATGTGTGTGTGGAACTTCTGTCCTTTTTTAGTCTTCTCACTGTTGTGGAAGAGGAGAGTGAGAGTGAGAAGAAAAGCTTCACTTTCACTTTATTCCTTTTGGAAGAAAATCTAATGAAGATTGAAAGTAGTAAAAGTTTTTCTCGAGATTGAACTCAACTTATTTTCATTGATTTCTCCAAGAAAAAAAAGTGACACAAAAGAAAGGGGAGAGAAAATATTTGAACGAAAATTCTTACTTGCTCTCCTATACTAAAAATATAGTTGCTTGCTGCTACTTCGAATAACGAGCGATGAGACACTTAATTTTTCCATATGTGGCCGTTTATGTAGATTGAGAGGAGAAAATAAAAAAGAGGAAAGGTCGAAGCTCGTGCAGCTTCCAGAGCTTCGCGTGACATATGTATGTGGCGTCATTGATATTTATCCAACTTTTTACTCCGAAAGGTCCAAAGAAGAGTGGAGTTGGTAGGCTGAGCAGTGTGAAGAGAAATGGAAGGGAACTGTCGGATAGACTATTTTTATTATTAAATTATTATATGCTCTCTTTCGCTCTGATAAAGTATGCAAGTGGAGTTTCACTCGACCACTTACTGCTTGTTAGTGAAATGATGTAGGAGAGAGGCAGAGTGGATGGATGTGAATGTACGTATGCAATTCCACGAGTTTGACTCAAGTTTTCAAGTAAATTTTACGGTTAGTGTCGTGTGGTGCGAGAAGAGTGCTTTGCTGACACTGGCGCATGTTGGTAGTTTAAGCGCTAAGTTAGGCAAGGGAAAGTTTGTTGTTTGGAGGAGGAGTGGAGGAGAATGGATAAGGCAAGGTGACATCCGATATTAAAGAAAGAGAAATGTGTTTGTGTGCGAGCGAGGGAAAATACGAGGATATAAAATTTGTTTGCTTGCTTTAAACGGAGATCATGACACCCTGAAGAAGTATGACTGTGGCAACTTGGAACGCGCGGAAGAGGAGTTAAAGGTGCATAAAAAGAGTATCTAAAAAGGAAAGTGGTTTCGATTAGAGAATACTTTCGCTCGAAGCTTTATCTCAAGTGTTAGTGGCAGGAAAGGAATGCACTTTCCTTCTAGCTGGGAAATAGATAAAAAGGTTAAACCTTACCTGAACTTGCGGAACACCGCGACGGTGTGCATTATGTTACAGTTACGACATTATTAGTTAAGTTTGGCGTAATGAAGTGTGTGTGTGATTTTTGGAAGAAAACGCGCTGTAAAGGTGTAGATGTTGCAAGACAATGATTCTCTCTTAATGCTGTATTGTTTAATTTTGCAGACTGTCCAGAGATGGTGATCGGAGATGCGGAGCTGATGGCGCAAAAGGAGAAAACGAATCGGCACATGAGGCTACGTGAGCTTTTACTGGCGAATTCAGCGAGCTCGAATTTGATCGTGATGTACGTAATAATAAAGGCGCATGTCGTCACGCAAGGCCAATTTGTATTTTTATAATTAATTTATATTGTCAGTCGGATTCAATTCACTGACTTTCTCTGTGTGTGGGATTTTTATTAGGACCCTTCCCATTCCAAGGAAAGGGACGGTAAGCGCTCCATTGTACCTGGCGTGGTTGGAAACATTGACGCGAGACATGCCTCCGTTCCTGTTGGTCAGAGGAAACCAGTCGTCCGTGCTGACGTTTTATTCTTAAATTGGCGTGCATGTCAAATGAGCAACTCCCGTTACACTGTCCTCCCCGTTCGTTGCCTATTTGTGTACGCCCGCATCGTTATTCCATGCGACGAATTACATGATAGTATTTACACTAATTTTATGTTAATCCCAGTGTTACACTTTTCGCCATTGTTAGTTCGTAGTTCGTAGAGTTTATTTCGTCTACTATAAATACATTTTATCTTATCTCATTCACCATTTATTATTCTTGTCATTATTATTATTTAATAAATTAATCGATTTTAATTTTATTAATCTTCATCTTGACGCGAAATATTTAATGCGAGTATTACGTACGTCCGATGGCGGTCATGATTTGGAAGTTGCATAAAATGAAAAATCAATGGATTTTCTGCCTCATTTTTTATTTAAGTTCGAATTTAGTTAGCTGGAGTTCGTGATTATCTAAATTGTAATACTGCGCGCCACACAGTGTTTGGTCTAGTTGGTCTGCGTAACCTTGTATTAACCAACTATCATTATTCCTTATTTTAGTTTTGGGTTGATGGAAAATAGGCCAGATTTAATTAAGGTATCAATCATTCACAATCACGTTTGTGAAGCGTCGAATGAAATTTATTACAAGTAGCACTTTGAGACACTCCCGATTCCCGATCTTGTGTGTTACAACGATTTGGGTCACCATCACCAATCCTAGCTCTCTACATAGAATAAGCACAGCATGGGAATTCATGGAAAGGATTTACTTAAATCCGAAATTGTAATCTATCTGGTGTAGGGCACACCAGCGCTCCGTGGTTCTTCGAGATGTGTGGGGATTTTTTTATTTTTGTACTGAAACTAACACTCCTTTAATCTTAATGAAGTGCGGTAAGAAAAAAACCCACTAGCAAATATTATTTTTGGGAAATGGATAA
>VYYJ01002258.1:0-22786 GCA_021029165.1 Cyphoderus albinus | reverse complement strand
AGCACTCAGGAAGCGAAATTCTACTCTTTCTTCGATTGAAAAAATAATTTTGCACCAAGAGGGAACAATCTACTCGCTCAATCCACGAGACTCAATCGTTGAAGACATTCAGAACCAACTTAAACAAATAAATCAAAGCAGTGAAAGAATTATTGTGCAAGATGAGGGGCACTAAGAGAAAACGAGTTATTAAGACTATAACATGTGGATATCCTGGGTGTGAATTTTCTACATCAGATGACGAAGCTGCATCAGAACACGTCACTACCCAGCATTGTTGTGCTGACTGTGGAAAATATTTCAAAAATGCAAAAAAACATAAATGCACTTGCACCACAGCACCACCACCTGCGCCAGACGACACACCAGAGCCCACGTTTTTTACACGAAAAAGACAACGTGATTTTAAATCCACAATTGCAGTCTATGAACACACATTTTCAGACAAACCAATTCTAATTGCTTCAGCATTACGCTCAGTTAAGGAGCATTTGGAACAATTAATGAGACATTGGCTTTTACAACGAGGTCCTTTTCGACTCAAGCTAGAATTTTTTGTGACTATGGAAAACCCTAAAAGTTTGGATTTTGAAGACAGAGAGTATTCGAGCAAATGTCTACCACTCTTACACTCTAATTACATCCAGGATATTCTTGCCGATGCTACAAATGAGTGTGTTGCTCTGATGGAAGTGATGGCAGAAAAAATTAGCGGTCTGTCGTTAGATCATGTGAACAGCATGCAAGTATCACTTTACAAAATGAACGAAAAAAAAGGTTGTGGATTTTTACCTTTACCAGATGAACTCAGATCTAAGAGAGGCATAATTAATATCAATTGTGACAATAATTTGTGTTTCCTGTTATCTGTGTTGTGTGGAGTGTATGGCAAAACTCTCGATTTCAATGGCAAAACTTATGCTACGAGCAAAGGAAATGACAAGGCTGCTGTCAAGAAAAAATTGCAACTCCCTGCTACATATAAGCACTTGATAGAAGATATTGACATTGATTTGAACCAATTTGAAGGTGGCTTTGATCCTCACGAAATTGACCAATTTGAAACTCAATGTGGGATTTCTGTCAATTTATTTGAATACCACCCAAAGCTTGAAACTGTACAACCAACCCGCATGACCAAATTTGTTAGCAACAAGCATGCAAATGTGTTGATGCTCCATCGTTCGCATTTACCAATGGAACAACAAAAATGTTTTTATGTCAAATATCATTATGCTTGTATCTTGGATTGTGAGCAATTTTTCCACATGGGAGGAAATCTACGGAAGCATCGACAATCATTGTGCAATTTTTGTGCCAAGCCGTATTCTGACCCAACCCATCCATCAAACTGCAAAGAACTTGGCGATGGTCCACTTTCGATTCCCAAACATGACAATTTTAAATTCCTTTTTTTGTATAAAAAGATTGAACCACCAAACTACATTGTGTATGAGTTCATTGAGCACGAAAAAGAATGCGGTGACATTGAAGTCATTGGATATGCTTTCATTATTATTGGACCTGGTGGCATACAACGTGACTCTGATTCGTATATTGGTCCACATCCTGTACGCAGGTTACGTGAGACGTTATTACAACTATCAAGCGAGCTTTTGCTGGACATGTCAATTGACCAGTTGCCACTTTTGACATCTGAAAGCGACAGAGAGAGGATGAAAAAAGAAACTATTTGCCGATGCTGTAATAAAATATACGACGAGGATAAGAATTGGCCAGTCATTCACCATGTACATCATCCACAGTCTGTTCCAGAAAAAAATGAATATACAATAATGTGCAATAATTGCAATTTAAGTATTAGACCAAAAAAATATATTCCAGTTTTCAGTTATGGTTTTGTTAAAAGGGGTGGCCGCCATCTCTTATGTGATATAACAGAAGAAGAGTTTAAACATCTCGCAATTATTCCAAGAGACAGAAAAAATTTTGTGAGTATTACATTACAAAATAGATTGCGATTTTATGACACACGGGAACATTTTGGTGATTCATTTGAAAAAGTGTTGAAACACTTTGAACCTGGCCCACTTGTGCTTTCGGAATTTGGAACCGAAAATGCAAATTTGCTGCGACACGGCATTTTACATCCTACAAACGCAATAAAATGTCAGGAGGACCTTGACAAACCGGAATTTCCTACCTTTTCTCAGCATTATTATGATTCATCTAGAGACAGACCACCAATAAACGAAGAAGAGTACTGCAAAATGCTCAGTCTGTATCGAGCATTTGGGTGCAATAGCATGCGAGAATATACCGAACTCGTTCTGAAGTATCGACTGCTTGCGACAGTGGACATTTTACAAAAGTACAATGCTTGGGCATTCAAGAACATGGACTTGAGTCCCCTTTGGGACCCCACGTTTGCATCGTATGCCTACTCTTGTCTACTCTACACATCAAAAACAGAGTATGAATTTTTAAAAGATCAAAAAATCATTTCAATTTTACAAAATTCTATGCGTGGAGGTATTTCGTATTTCTCAAAACGACGATTTAGCGGAAACAGTGAACGATTAATGAACTATGACCCCACTGCTAAGCGTACCGAGTTGCTTTGCTGTGATTTTAACAGTTTATATGCCTATTGTGCAACTAAAGATTTACCATATGGAGGCTGGAGATTGCTTAGCAAAGACGAGTTAAAGACATTTGATTTGAACAAGTGCAAAGAAGGCCAAGGTTATGGATGGATAATCACATGCAAGTTAAAATATCCTACATCATTGCATCGTTCTACACAGGAACTTCCTTTGACATATCAGCGTGTAGAAATTATCAGTGGACAAACGACAGAAAGTTTGGAAGAAGGAAGCAGCAACAGTAAGCAAAAAGCAGCGGTATACGGTGTTATGTTATCCCAGTTTAGCAAAGAAAGCATAACATTACATTTTAAAAATCTGCAACTATTTATTGAGCTCGGAATGGTCTGTGAAAAGTTACACAGCGTAATTGAGTACAAGGCAAGTGCGTACCTTAAACCATTTATGGATCTTTGTGCTCATGTCCGTCAAAATAGCCCAAACAAGTTTTTTGAGCAGCTTTCTAAGCGATGTGCCAACTTTAGTCTTGGAGTTTGCAATCAGACAAAAGGAAATTTGAGATGTACACCGGTCACAACGGACAAGAAAGCTTCAAAGTTAATAAGCAGACATGACTTTGATGATGCAACCGTGTTAAACAATGACCTCTGTCTAATTTACTCAAAAAAGAAGGAGTCTGTTTTGTTAAAAAATATTGGCATTTCTTTCTGTGTGTACGAACGGTCGAAATTCCTTGTGTATTCAACTTATTACTCCATTTTAAAACCTGTTTTTCAAAATTATATTCAGTTACTTCTGCTCGAAACCGACGGGTTATACATTGGCGTGGAATGTCCAACAAAAGATTTCTATATTAACTGTTTGCGCAGTGTCAAGGACATTTTCGATTTTTCCACAATTCCAAAATCCGAAACAAGCCTATATAATATTGAGAATGCAATGCGGCCGGGAAAGCTCAAGATTGTTCACCATAATGTTTTGGAACTTTGTGTACTGAGGCCTCGTCAGTATTCTATATCAGCACTCTGTGACTTTTGTCTAGGTCAAAGAGTGAATTGTGAAAAGTGTGGTAATACACCCATTGCGACAATGAAGGGCAAAGCAAAGCACGAGTCTTCTTCACATGAATTTTACATAAAGGCACTTGAGTCTGGTGTTTCAACTCACACAGAGTACATTACAACGGAGAGAAAAGGAACAAGTCTCAGGCTTAGAAAACGACAAAAAATAATTTTGCAAAGCAACACAAATTACCGTGATTGGATTTCGCCTACAGAATCATACACAATTGGATACCTATCTACGGACTACAAGTGAGATGGCAGCAAAAACAGACTTTATCGTGAGTCTCATTTCAAATCACCCCTTTGCCCCACTGGAATTTAAAAATTCCAACTCCAAATTCACAACTACAATTGATCGCCCCTTTCCATCAGGAATGGAGTGTGCATTGGTCGATTTTTATATCACAGATACATATGTGCGCCCCAAATCACACATGCCCCTGTTAAGTGCAAAAGAAAAAAAAGATAAAATGATTCTAATGAAAAAAGAAAAGGTGATGATTAATTTCCCCCGTAGACACTACAAATCGTACAATGAATTTCTAGAAATTTTCAACAAACTTTGCAATGAGCATGGTTTAAAATTAAGTGCGCGTGGTGTTTACGGCAATGGACCATTGCCACATACTGTACTTTTGACGAAAGGAGACAGTTTTAGTGTCCACATGGATAGTACATTGGGAAATATTTTGGGATTTGGCTGTCCAAATTTTACTAACCCAAATATTTACATTAGCGACAAATCTGTGGAAACATTTTTGTATTTGCCAATTCCAAGCAATGGATCGGTTTCAGCTATAGGAATGTTAACGGCAGAAAGGTGGACAAAAACTTTGGCTGGACTATCAGATTTGAGCGACAATCCATCTTTGAGGGAAATTGCTGCTGCAATAAAACTTGCACTTGACAATTCAAATTTTGAAGCAATCTGCTACATTAACAAGGACGACAACCTGGTCTTGGAAATTTTGGATGAGCACAAAAGCTTATTATTGCCTGTTTGGCTTCATGATTTATTTGGAAAATCAAACAATGTTTGGTTTTCTGGGTATAATGTAATCCAGACAACAGAGAGCTCCAAACCAAAAAGTAAAATTCTTGTAATTTGCTCTGCCGTGGAAAATGAAAATTTATTTGGAACCAAGCGAATTCCGTTTATTCACATGGCCAACCGAGTTGAGACAAATGGAACCGAAGTACACTACACTGTTGACAAACCAATGTACTACCCAGTAAAAGAAAACTTGAACAAAATTTCAATTTCAATTTTAAACGAAGAAATGGAGCATCTACCTTATACCCACTTCCCTTCGATTGTTAATCTTCATTTCCGGTGGAAGAATGACGTGGCAATTAAACAAGAAAATTGTAAGACTTTTTTCCACTGGCAATGCGGAGCATTTCTTTTTCTAGTTTTGATAATGGATTGTTTTTTCTTCAGAATGAACTGAAACGACTTCTGGACACTCTAAGGATAAGCAAGCACAATGGTTAAGGATGCACCCAACCCAGATTTAATTTAGACACTATCTTTTTAGAAAGAAAAGTGGGGCTATCTGCTGGGGGATAGCTTTTGAATTCTTTTATCGTTATGCTGTTTTTATTAAAAGTATGACGGTAAAAGGGTTCAAGAGCTCATGTACAAACAACAATACTCAAATCGTGGATATAAAACACCGTGGCTGCTTGCAGCTTTTCATCATTGCTAAAAGTAATCTCAAAGTGCTCGGTTCAAGAACCATTTCGAAAATGTCTTTTTATTCAATGCAGGAGTTGACGGAGGAGGACTTGAAAGCCTTGGAGTTGGTTGCACCGGAAAGAAGCAAAGCGTTTTGGTTAAAGGAAGGCATTGTTAGTCTCGACAAAAATTGGAAAGTTGGTTTAGCCTACGTGTTTAAAGATAATGCAACTTGTTTTTTTCTGCGACATTCTGATGATGCTGAGGGAGAAACGTTCATGAGAATACCCGTTCAAGAAACATTGCATTTGTTGTTTGAGAAAATGAAAAGATTATCCGAAAATTGTGAACGACCGCCAATTTACTTTATAAGAAGTGAAGAAGTTGGCGCTCGAGAAGCATATTGGTACAACAACTTTAGTGTCAGGAAACGTCCAACCTTTGACCTTTTCATCCGCCCAGTGCCTTCAAAGTGTTATCAAAACGTCGAGCTTATGTTTTGTAGGCCATTTTCAAGTACATCGGACGATTGGGGAAAGGCTATCAATCGTAGAATGTCAATGCCTGCTTACAAGAAATTGATCGAGTTTATGGATTCCAGACTAAAGAACATTCAATATATAGGATTTGTTCTTCGAGAGGAAAATAAAATGTTTGCTCGCATGTTATGGGGGAACGAGCTACTTTGTAGAATGAAATCGGATGCAGTGCGGAATGAAATCAAGAGACAACAAGAACCACCAGGTAAAGTTTTTCATTTAAAAGTTTTTTATTTCAATCATGATTATTTATTTCAATCATGATTATAATGCAATGGCCAAGACATTTCCAATTTTCTAAAAAGAAACACAACAAAATAGTAATGGAGAAAAAAAGTAATTTCTTTATTTAATTTTGTACTCAACTTACGAAAAGACTAGCTTTTAATGTTTCCATTGGCATGAGCGTCACTTCGGCAATAGGGTCACCTTTTTTGATATGACACAAATTTCCAGAAAAGTTGCGTATAATCATATACAGCTCTCCTGTATAACCAGATGGTATAATATTTCCAATACAAAGAGCTATTGGCATATTGTTAGTTGAAATATCACGGATTATTCCGCCCGAGCCAACAGAAAGCTCGGAAAGTGACAAGTTAAAGTCAATGTCTTTTTTTTCCAAGTTGGCAATACTAAAATCTGTTGGACTATAAAAATTTAATATGTTATTTGTTTTCCAGTCATATTTGTTTAGTGTTTTTAAATCTTACGCATAAATAATCAACGTCTCCAAATCTTCTGTCGGCTTTGGTGTTGGTAAATATCCATCGCCAGTAACAGTAATGACCGCTCCATTAGAACATTTATATTCCATTTTAACAGGAAAAAAGTTAAATGCAAAGAATGCTAAGAAAAACACTTTTGATTGCGATAGACGCTACGGCAAGACTGAGCAGCGCAGACACGGCAACAACAAGCGACGAGCTAGCCACGCGGTTTGAAAAAATGGAGATATAAACAGCGCCACCGCCAAAGCCAACTTGTACCAGACAAAAGCAATAGCAAAAATAGACAGTATACTGTGAATATGACAGCTTTTAGTGACCACTTTCGACGAATACACTCTTAGTAGAATGAAATTGGATGCAATGCGGAATGAAATCAAGAGACAACAAGAACCACCAGGTAAAGTTTTTCATTTAAAAGTTTTTTATTTCAATCATGATTATAATGCAATGGCCAACACATTTCCAATTTTCTAAAAAGAAACACAACAAAATAGTAATGGAGAATAAAAATTATTTCTTTATTTAATTTTGTTTTCAACTTACGAAAGGCTAAATTTTAATGTTTCCATTGGCATGAGCGTCACTTCGGCAATAGGGTCACCTCTTTTGACATGACACAAATTTCCAGACATGTTGCGTATAATCATATGCAGCTCTCCGGTGTAACCAGATGGTATAATATTTCCAATATAAACACCTTTTCGAATTTTGTTAGTTGAAGTATCACGAATTATTCCGCCAAATGCAACAGAGAACTTGGAAAGTGACAAGTTAAAATCAATGTTTTTTTCCTCCAAGTTGGCAATACTAAAATCTGTTGGACTATAAAAATTTAGTATGTTATTTGTTTTCCAGTCGTATTTGTTTAGTATTTTTAAATCTTACGCATAAATAATCAACGTTTCCGTCTCCAAATCTTCTGTCGGCTTTGGTGTTGGTAAATATCCATCACCAGTCACAGTAATGACCGCTCCATTAGAACATTTATATTCCATTTTAACAGGAAAAAATTAAATGCAAATGCAAAGAAAAACACGTTTGATTGCGATAGACGCTACGACAAGACTGAGAAGCGCAGACACGACAAGAACAAGCAACGAGCTGGCCACGCGGTTTGAGAAAATGCAGATATAAACCACGACAGCGCCACCACTCTAGCATCATAAACAATTCAGACTTGACCAGTACCAGACAGAAACACCAAGCAGCACAAAGTTATTATGGCGGCTTTTAGAAAGCAATACACATTTTTGACGAAATTGTATCTTAGGAAACTACGATACGTCTGTGGCGAGTGTACAGATTGTGCAGTCATTCGCCCAAAAAAAGAAGTAATCAAGGATATTACACTACGGAACACGCGTGTGATACACTGGAAAGTAACCTGGGAGTGTGGGACATGGTGCGACGAAAAAGTTCGAGTGCTGTACTTTACAGAAAAAATATTTGGCACACACGACCTTTATTCTCCTTATTTACGTTACATTGGGTCATCCGTTAAATGCGTATTTAAGAACCGAAGACCAATGCGACTGGTTCACAATTCATCAAGACCTTGAACGTTCAACATTGCTCACTAAAATGAAGAAATCAGTAAAGTTTCCAGAAAACTTTTGTCCTGTAAAAAAGGACGATCGTTTGACACGGGCGGAACGACACATTAAAAAGCACAAGTTTAGAAAATTGGCAAAAGTAAGAGTGTTTTTAATAGTAATCTGTTTATAGTAAATTTAGATTAAATTTTATTTTTCAATTTTTTCAGAAGGACACTGAGATGCTAACTTGTTACCTGACTGACTCTGACGACGACGGATGTGCAGTTGGGTACAACTGGATAAAGACAATCCCACATGGAAAAACTAACCCAGATGGAGTAAAAGACACAGTGTTTTTTAATATGAGAAGGGACACGGAGGACGGCAACGTAATGTGCTACAACATGGAGTTGGACTGGTGGGACGAGACGGTTAGAGACCTGTTTGAATTTCATCACGTCGCTGGCAGACAAAAAAGGGAAAGGGCTGCACTTGCAACAGAAATGTATGAAAAATACGTCACGTACATGTCAGACGACGAAGACACGACAATGACCCCAACTCTGAAAAGGACCGAAAACGGAGAGGCGGCTGCGCACGCGTCGGGCGCGTCGGGCGAGGAGGGAGGAGCGGGCGAGGCGGGCGAGGAGTGCGAGGCGGCCAAAAGCGACAAGGAATGAAGGAAAGACATACACTAGCCCTCTAACAAGGGGGAAAAGTGGGGCTACCGGGGGTAGCTTTTGAATTCTTTTATCGCTATGCTGTTTTTCTAAAAAAGTATGACGGTAAAAGGGTTCAATAGCTCGTATATAATCGACAATGACACTTTGAAGCGACACAGTTGCAACCAAGATGTCTATCAATTTGTGGCTTTACAACAAAATGTTGCCGGGAAATTACAGGCGATTCGCGTCAAAGAAAAGATTCAAAAGGGTGGCCAAGAGATTGGTGAGTTTACTCTCCTAATTTTCGTGTGATGGGCATTGTGACACGATTGTTTTTTTTAAACAGAAGGACGAGGAGTTGTTGACCTGTTACACGACAGATGTTGACGATGATGACGACATTCCGAGACATGACTGGATTAAAGTCATAAAGGGTGAAGATACGGCAAATGGAAAAGTGTACTTGAACATGAGGAGAGATACGAAAATTGGAAATGCAATGTGTTTCAACTTTCCATTGGAAGAGGAATTTGACGAGATTATACGCAGTATATTTTACTTTCATCAAAAGGCAGGCTTGCCAGAATTTGAAAGAACAAATCTCGTTAGACGGTTATCCTCCTTGTACGATCCAATGTGACAAAACCTGCTATATAATTGACAATCAACTGACAAACCTCTATCAATTTCGACATGGACATTGGAAAGATGAGACGAACATTTAACCGAGCAGAGAGACGCGACTTTCTTCACAAGTATTTTGGTGAAAAGTTGAACGCAATACACGAAAAGGAAATGCAAAAGTTCATTGACTCGGCAAAGGTAAATCTCTTTAAATTAATTTTTGTATCAAAACCTCTCTCTTTTAATTTCTTGACGTGTATTTAGAATGACAAGGAATTGCTGCGTGCCTACAAATCCGACACGAGTACAAGCGATTGCCACTGCTTAAACTGCAAAGATTACCTCGACTTTCAAATGTGGACTGTGGACACTAGAAAGGGACGGCCAAGGCTCGTAATGAGAAAAGGGACACGACGAGAAAATTTAATGTATTTTACGTGTGACCTTGACAAATATTTTGAAGGGATGGTTAACATGTTATTTGAGCTGCATAAATCATCTGGTTTATCTCTCGAGAAACGCAAAAAGGCTCTTGGACTGCTCACGAAACGTTTCGGTGACAATGCCGCAGGCTATAAAAGCGAATGAATGTCACCCTTTTCCTTTAGTAAAGAGACGCGTGTCATTTGATTCCAACCCAGACTCTGTTTATTACTATTATCACCCGAAAAGCGAAAATTTAAATTTTTTTTACTATGACTGTGTTCGATTCCGAGAAAAAATTAAATTTATTGATGCTCAAATTACCCCAGTGCTTTTACAAAAATTAAAACGAGGACCGGAATGGAAGTGGTAGGCCCCGTTGATACAAGGCTTGCGTTTCCCAGTAGTACTATTGTTGTCGGTAAGTGATTAAAGCATTTTTTTTCCTTGTTCTTGCCAAACTCACGAACAAGTTTATTTTATATTTAGGACAGTCCATGAGTGGAAAGTCCCAGCTGATATTGGACATTGCAATTCGCAGACGAGAAGTTTACCAAGCGGATATTCAAACTGTCATTTATCTCTATAAACTGAAGGATCCAAATTTTGACATTGCCAAGGAAATTGACGACTCTATTCATTTTGTTACAACTGTCGAAGAAGCAGAAGCACTCATTGAAGAAGCAGACTCTACGCCTATTCTCTACATTGTGGATGATTATCACATTGATTCTAATGCCTCACTCAACGAATACATAAATTCTTTTTTTATTTATCGTTGTTCAAAACAGAATATTGCACTTATTCTCTCACAACACTCTGTTTTTGGGAAGGGCATGAGATTATCGAATTTAAATGCAACCTACAATATCCTTTTCCGTAGTCTAAGGGACTCCAAAGTCATTTACTACCTGGGCGCACAACTTTTCCCCAAAAACAGTAAATTTCTCTACAGTTGCTACGAGCACGCAACGTCAAAACCATACGGATATTTGGTAATTTCATTTTTTCCCACCGATCCAGACTATTTGCGGTTTAGAGACTCTGTTATTGTTACAGAGGACACGCACATTTATCTGCAAAAGTAGGTCAGTGTGTCAGTAGTAATGTCTAAATCAAAAAAGGAAAAAAAAGAAAAAAAGGAAAAACAGAGTAGTTCTGTGGCGGGCATAGTAAAAACCTGTGCTCGTTATCTTTTAATGTGTACGACCGCATCACTGATTCGTATAACATTGGATCACTTGCTGCTTTATTTCGTTCGTAATGGAGCAGTATGCGCGTGTGTATCGCCTAATACCAGAAAGTGCTTACCTTTTACTCAAAAGTCCTTCAATTGACCATCAGCAGCAAGCGCAAGAACGAGCACCAACGGACAAAAATATTGAGCGAGAGGTCATTAAAAGAACAAGCGCAAAATCGTCGAGGCGTGTCCCAAAACTTAAAAAACTTTTGACTTGGATGAAAAAATACAACAACATTGAGTCTGACTTTTATCCCTATATTGCGTTTGCCATTGGAACTAGCCGTGCGAAACCAGAAAACTTTGAAGATTTTGCAATTAAATTTGAGTTGAGTTTGGCTCCTCGCTCAATCTTTGCTCTTGCCGCCCGCAAACTCCTCGTCAAAGTCAAACATGCTGAACGAAATTTACATCAACAGAGCTTGGCATAATGTTGGCCAAAGCACAGGCCTAGCCTCACTTTCGACCTTTGCAAGAGAGAGAGGCATCAAGGGGAAAAAACAAGTGGAAGAACTGGATAGAATCTTGAGCAAAATTGACGCTTTTTCAACTCACAAAAGTGTCCGTTACAACTTTCCTCGCAGACGAGTCATTGTACGAGAGAGACGCCACCTTTTCTTCACCGATGTTGCTTACATGACACAGTATGCTCACCAAAACCAGGGAATCAAGTACCTACTCGTTGTGGTCGACTTTTTTAGTCTAGAGCTCTGGGTTCGAGGTATGAGAACCAAGACGGCAAAGGACGTGACGTCAGCAATGAAATCCATTCTAAAAGACGCCAAAGAACCGCCAAAGAACGTACTGAGCGATATGGGATCCGAATTTTTATCGAAAGACTATCAATTATTAATGCTGTCTAAAAAAATTAACCATTATACGAGTAAAACTGTCAAAAAGGCCTTCCTCGCGGAATATTTTATAAGACTGATTAAGCGTAAAGTGAGTATGCTTATGAAACTGCGAAAATCTAAAAAATATATCGATAAACTCCAAGACATCGCCCGCGCCTACAATCATACATTTAGTCCGACAATTGGAATGCGACCCGTCGACGTCAACCACAAGAACAAGGACAAGGTTTTTGCTACCCGTTATAGAAAGCTCGCTAAGCAAGGAATGAAGCGCAACAAGTACAATGTTGGAGATTCTGTAAGAATTGCGGCGACCCGAAAACTATTTTCAAAAGAATCTCACTTGGGCTACTTACCAGAGATTTTTACAATTAAAGAGGTCGTTCCGGCGTGGCCCAGTCCCGTGTACTTAATCGCTGATTCCCAAAACAATGTCATCAGTAACAAATTTTACGCCCAAGAGTTGACACGAGTATAACCCCAAAAGCATAAAAATGACGTTTCAATACATTTTAAAAAGTGATGCGTGTCTAGACGTTTTTCCTGACAATACCAATTTCAGGTTTAGAAACTTGCCTCCCATTCTGTTGAATCATGACCGCGATTTAAAAGTCTCTTTGGTTGGTCTAACATACACGGATCCAATTAATCACAGCGTCGCATTTACTAAATCTGATGACGCATTTGCGACATTTACAAAAACGACAGAGCAAAAACGAATCGATTTAATTAGAAAAACAACAGAAGTGTTTCTCTCCTGGATAAACACGACCGCAACAACCCTCAATTCCCTGCTTACATACACTGGCCTAAATTTCAAGTGTAATTTTGACATTCCTGGAACAGTCACACAGATTGTTCTCATAAATTCTGATCCAGATACAGCAGTCAGACTTTCTCCTGAGCTGGCAAAAGTTTTGGGATTTTCACGGCGCTTTTTCCCACTTGGAGAATATACAAGCGATAAAAAATTGGGAACCGCTGCCTTTGCACAACTACAACTCCAAGACCCGATTGGTAATATTGAATTGCTCGGTACTGAACAGAAAAAAATTTTACTCGAACCAAAAAATCTGGTCCATCCATCCCTCGAGAAAATGATAAAAACTCTTGGCGACGAAATTGGAAACCAAGACGTTCAATTCAATCTACAAGGGTCAACGCTCAAGGTCACCCTCAAACAAAAATGCCGACTAGACTTTTCCCCTGCCCTAAACCAATACCTGCATCTCGACGAAAAATATACATTTCGCCCAGGACAAGTTGTAATTAAAATTCCTCGAGACGTGCTTAGCTCTGCCGGAGATGACGGACAAGGACAAAAAATATTTTGCGTTTCAAACATTGTAGAAAATTCATATGTGGGCGACAAGGCCCTTCCACTTCTCAAAGTCATTGACCGGAAACGAAGCGACACTGAAATTCGGCTGACATTTGACAAATCACTACCCCTGGACTGTATAAATAGCGGAATTGACATTATCGAGTTTAGTCTTGTGACAGACGAAGGAGAATACACAGCAAAAAGTTTAGCTCCCACGACAGTACAACTGTACTTTGAAACAATTTCATGAACACGCGAGAAATTTTGTGCGACAGTGACGGAGACTGCAAGCTAGAAGAAAAACAAATGGAAAACTGCGAAGGAAACGAACTGGTGCCAATTTCGTCTCGAAATAGCGGCGGCGGAGGCAGAGGCAGAGGCGGGGCGGGCAAGCCAAGGCGGCGAAGGAGGCACACAACCCTCAACAAGACAATAAAAAAACGGCGAGTGGTGAGACGCCAAAAAAGACCACAAAAAACACAACAAAAGAGACGAAAGCGAACCGTAAAACGAGTAATAAAACGAAAGAGAGCAGCAAGGCGATAAAATGGATCAACTAAAACGAAAACGGTTGGAGGCGGTGAAACCTCGGGGGGACAGTGGGTACCAAAAGTCTATGGAATATGGCAAACAGGCAAAGACGGATGTGACTGTGCTTCAAAGTAACTATGAAGATGTTAGGTCGGTGAATGACCCATCGACAAACAGCGATCCAATCGAATTTACATTCTCTTCCACTGGAGATCAGTTTCTTGACCTTCTCAGCTCTCGACTTTTACTTGACATTCAAGTGAGCGACAAGGATGGAAATAAAATCACTGCCGATTCGACCACAAGTCTAAAACCTCACGCATATGCCACTCTCTTTAGTTATATGGATCTCACCATAAATAATGTACCATTTTTATCTTGCGGGAATTTTGCCTACACCACGCACATTTACACATTATTGGCTGAACAAAAACGCGACAATTTGGACTTGCAATGGTTCTGGCTAGAAGACGAAAATGCAGAAACACAAGACGCAGAAAAGGATGAAAATTACAAGAGTGCTTTAGCTGCTTCAAAGAATCTCGTGGACTTGTGTTGTCCAATAAGACATCCATTATTCGCAATTTCAAAATTTATTCCCCCAGATGTGACAGTCACGATTCGATTTAGAAGAAGTTCGCCGCAATTTTCTCTGTATCACAAGGCAGCAGCTGGGGACACGACTCCATTCACAGACAAAATTGTCATCAAGTCGGCATTCCTAAAAATTAGAAAAGTTCTCGTTTCTTCCGAAGTTAAAGCAGATGCACTGAGAGAATGGAATCGAGGTGGGAATTTAATGTTTCCCATGCAACATTTTCAAACAGTCAGCTATGGCATTCCAACAAACGTTCTTCAACATCATTCTGAAACAATCTATCATGGCACGCTACCAAACAAAATCATTGTGGGAATCCTTGACCAAAAAAGATACTTTGGAAATGAAAAACTGAATCCATTTAGATTTCTTCATCATAATGTAACTAGTGCAGTGCTCAGCATTGATGGACAGCCCGTACTATTTAACCCTCTCGAATTTAATGTCGAAAAGAACAAGCTCTCATTTCCCTACTCGCTCCTTCTCGATTCCCTCAGCCCCCATGCCACCGAAATGGATGTTAATAAATTCAAACATTCAACATTTCTGCTAGTGTTTGACCTCAGCAGAGACACACCGCCAAATACATTTACTCGGAGGAGAGAAGGCAACATGAGATTGACTTTGAATTTTTCTGAAAATGTAACTTCTCCTCTGCAGGTCGTAGTTTTTGCAATGAGGGATTCAGTGCTGAACATTGCCAAGAATGGTCAAGTTTTTGTGGAATAAAAACAAGCATTTTCACCTCTCTTCAATTCATTTGTTCTTGAGATTTCTCCAAGTCAAAATGTTAGAAAATAATTCTCAAACTTCAACTGAACCAGCAGTAGGCTTGGGTCAGTTTAGAAAGCAACTTCCAGGGCCTCCAGAGCTGAATCCAACAACGCTCCCTTTTGACACCAATCGTCTCTCTCCACTTCCCGCTTCTCTGCTGGATTCAGAATTCTACACACTATACAATAGTTATCAACCACCACAACCACCACAACAAGCACCAGCACCGGCTCCAGCTCCAGCTCCAGCAAGTAGTAGCAGTGCAGTTCAACAACCACAGCAAACTACCATACCCAACACCAACAACAACTTCATCACCGCTGAGCAGTTAGTGCACATTCTTAATACGCAAGAATCTCAGATTCAACAACTCAACTCTAAACTTGCACAGCTCGACAAGCCGGCACAGCAACCACCACCCCCACAAGCACCACCACCACTTCAAACCATTCAACCACCACAGCAAATTGAAAAACCAGCACCACAGGAAAAGCCACAAAAACCACCTGGGAAAAAAAAGAGTTCTCTGGTTACAAAGATCCGACTCAGCCCTTACAAGCATCCGGAAATAAAAAACAAAAGGCCACTACACAAAAAAGAAGAAGTTTGCCCGTGTTGTTTTGACATTTTCTGTGAAAGACAAGTTGCTAGTTGCCCCATTCCTACAAACGAAGGTGCAATTGGTTATTTATTGGATTGCTTTCTTCGTGCACCACCATCTCTACTTCCAGTCTGTCCTGCAAAATCAACCCCAATTGAAACCATTACATTTTCTGACGTTTCAGATTAAAATGGATTTTCCTCCTTTTGTGACCTGTGGTCCTCAGTCTTATGGGCCACGGGCTTTTTCTTTGAAATGGGAAGATGATGCAAAAAATGTTTCATTTTGTATCGACTACGTTAAGCACTATAGTGCAACAAATTTATTTGAATGTATTTTAAAAGTCGCAGACCGATGTTGCATTCCCGGTCTGTCAATCATTGATAGAAAACCAAATCTCAGCAACAGATTTACTTTTGTCAATGTAAATCCAAAATTAAAAATTAATGTCAGCAATCATTTGGCAACAATTCTTACGCTGCCGCCTGGTGAAACTCTTTTGCCAGATTTTTTTTACTTTAATAATGAATGATAAATTGGTTTTATTTTCCAAATTTAAAATTTTCAAATCAATAAATTTAATTTAGACACCAAATTGGTGGGGTTACCCCTAAAAAGGTAACTTTAGTTTCTCTTTTTCTGCTAGTGGTGGTTGATTAAATCCGCCCTGGCATTAAAAGAGACTAGAGTCTACTTTTAACTACATCGTGCCCCACCAATCATCCCAAAATCACCGATCGGAGCTCATCAATTGACTTTGGAGGTCCAAGTGCACTGGTCAAATGTGGGTAACGAGAGACTGCAAAGAACAGAAAGATTAATTTCGTTTTGTATTTCCCATTTTAAATTGTAACTTACTAATTTGTTGTTGTGCTCTGGTCAAGTAAAGAGTCGCCTTAAATCCCCCCATATTGCAGCCATGTGTCGTGTCCGTGACATGAACTAGAAATTTTACACGACTTGAAAGACGGAGAACTGCTTCGGCTTCTTCAACGCAATAATGATGAAAAGTGATTTCCTCTCCATTCACATATGAAGCAAACACAGCGGAAGTATGGTTGACACACGCGAGACACTCTGCAATTCCGTGTGGGTGGTAATAAACCAGAGGTACCATTTTCGCTTCTTCTTGCTGCTGAGCAGAGGAGCAGAGCAAGATTGACAAAATTATAATAAACTTGAATGTAAACATGTTGATTGATTCTATGACAAAAACTGACTGCATAATAAATGATTTCGTTTTTATAGACAATTATTTTTACGGGGCTTGCCAATTTTTTGCAACTTTTTTTTTATTTGCATACATTGCATCTTTTCATAATTAACTTCTCCTGCTGCTGCCTTCGCAGCAGCTTGCCGCTAAAGCGGCATTTTTTTTTGGTCCGTCGTTTCTCATTTGCCTCGTTCCTTGCCTTTTTAGCTATATAGGTACATTCCAGTACCGCTGGAATTATTTTTAGTATAAAATCTAAAAGCTACAATCACATGAATGCAACATGTGATACATGCTTGTGAGTGTATTATGGGGCAATCACATAGACAAAGTTCGCTTTATTTTTAGAGAAAATCACGCGATTCTATAAAATTCCACACGTTTCCACGAGAAAATGTTTCGCAACGACAGCCAGGGGATGATGAGCATAAATAAATGGTACGAAACTATTCCCCATTAACTTGGCTACAATCCATAAGTTGGAAATTTTCAATTTAAAAAAACTGTCATTTCTACACACATTGACACAAAGATTGAAAAGAATATCATAAACAAATTTTATATGCACTTTGAAAATTGATTATTAAGGATGTGTAGGTGAATTGTTGCATTATTATTGCCCAGGTGGATGACACTTGCTGTTAACTAAAATGTACCAGTAATATTTATTGACCGTTCCGCATGATTGGGTAATGCTATTCAAAACTGTATTTTGTGCAATTTTGCACATTATGCCACATTGTGGTGACATTTATTGAGTTTGGTGACATTGTATTTGGTAATATGTAGTACACACATGTACCAACAATCACTGGCAATTGTATCAAAAATGTCACCAAACAACAAGTATATGACGTTTATTGTGTATTTGTACATTTTTAATTGGCCACTGACCTCTGGTGGTGACTGGTGGAAACTAATGTCATATTAATATTCAATGTTGCAGTGTGCACCTTTCATATGTTGGAAATTTTCAATTTCCGTTTTAAACGTCAAATTTTCAAAAAGTCCATATTTATGTTCATCCGCACCGCGGTAGCGCCATCTTACATACTACGCTTAATATACATAGTGAATAAAAGTTTGAGTTTTGTTGATTGAGAAATGAAAAATGAGGTGGCGCATTTTTGTTTTTGTTATATCGTTACGATTGAATGCACAATTATATTGGTAGCAGTAATTAATAATTGTGAGTACTTAGTTGTGAATTGTTTGTTATCGTGTATTGTTGTTGGTTCAAAATGGTACGTAAGTCGTGGGACTTTAAGGGTTTTATTGACCCCGAACTGGATTATTACATGGAGCATAAATTGGGATTTGAAAATGTGCCAGCAGTTGATAATTTGTTGTGTAAAGTTGTATCTAGAAACCATAATTTGTATTATTTAAAGTCTGGTCAGTATTTGATTGCAACATCAATCGGATCAAAGTTGATTGAAACACCAACAGTGACAGAGTTGTTTTTAGATATTGTACAAGATAGAAGAAACCAACTTTTATTTCCGATTGTCTATGAAAACAGACACCGAAAAAATGAAAACATTTTAACTAATTTTAATGACTGCCATATTGGGTTTTTATTACGATGGACCAAAAAGTGGTATTATATAGACAGTCAGACTGTCCTAGGCAAAGAAAAAAAGTGTGTGCCAAGAAGAACAAAAATTAATAATCATTTAGTGCCATCGTTGCGCGAATATCTTGGTCTGGTGGTCGCTAAAATCATTTACCACAAGTTTGAGTTAAATACAAGGTATGAAACAAATTCGCATTTATTAACAGTGCATAAAAATCTTAAAATGCTTTTGTTGTTTAGCATTGGGAATGGATGTGCACTGGTTCCGCTTTACTGCATCGAAGAAGTTATAAAAAGGAAAAAATACACAAAGAAAATTTCACCATACCTCCTTGTGTACAATAAGAAAACAAACAAAGACGAACCAGACCACAAAATCAATGAGGCTTACTTTTTTAAGGTGGCCAGATACATGAAAAGAGAACTGGGCTACTCATTTTTGATTGAAGCCAAGAAGAAGAAACGCTCGCGAAAATGAAACGCTGGGTAAGATATATAATATATAATACATATTTTGAATCAGGTTATTTATTGTTCTTTTATTTCAGACACCGAAACCAAAGACATATTATTGTGGCTGGGACTGGGAATGCAACAGAAACTTTCGCACCCTTGGAGAACTCGAGGACCACTTTTGTTATCATATCAAACGGAAGCGGTACGACTGTGAAAACTGCGATGAAGAATTCCAATGGCGGAGCCAACGTCGTCGTCATGCTAGAAAATGCATAGGAAAGCGTCGCCGTACTTTCTGTGCACCTGGTCAAGTCCGCCACTTCACAGTGTACCACCGCCCCCGCTAACCCCCCTTCCCTTATCCCCCACCCCACTTATTTGTAATCTGGACTATTCAACTCTAATAAACACAATCAACTAATTTCACTTCATTTACATTTCTTCATTCATACATAATAATCATACACATACTTTTGTATCCCCATACCCATCAACGTTAAAAATCTAGCTCTAAAAGTCGACGTCCATACACATAAAAGCACCTCATTAGCATAATCATAGACATAAGAGCAAAAATTTCAACTTAACTACCTAAAATCATCGAAGCGGAACGCACATACACCTATTTTTCTATACTGACAAGAACACTTGGAAGGTTTTACAACGAAAAAATATTATTTCGTCAGATTTTGGAATGGAGCATAAGTTTATCGAGTTATTAATTAGTGCAGTCATTTATGGACAAATGTTAACTGAAACCGTGCAACAGTTGATAGGTGGACTTGTGGCGGTGGAAACGAAACGGTGACAGACACTGATCGGAAAAGTGAACGAAAATTTGAAAGTAGAGAATCTGTCTTCAACAATGATCAACTTGTCCATCCGAGAATCCTCCATTTCCAAATTAGGAGAGCTTTTGGCATCAAGAATCCAGCGAATATCGTCACAGCAGCTCACAGGGAGTCGGAGGTGAAGGCGGCATTCTTGAAAACTGGTAAACGTGAAGATTCTGGTCGTTATGTTGTGCAACTACCCTTGTGAAAACCAGTACTGGGAGCAGGAAGATCATATTAAGCGAGTACCTGAAAAGACAAGAAAATTTTTCCAGATGTTGGAGTACATGGCGATAAAAAAAATATTTGCGACTTCCGTGATGGACCAGCGAAAAGATGACCAAAATGGTTGAGTACCGAGTATTCATTTAGTGCAACCTTTAGCCCTTTCATTCTTGCAGCTGTGCTGCGCCTTCGGAATTTTCTGGATGCAAACTGTTCGGCGACACCAGCCAGGCGATTTTTCCAATGCAAATGCTACTAAAGTATACCTGGATTAATCAACTGAAGTGGGGCGGGGAACTATCTGAGTCGGACGTCAAAGTGTTCTTCTCAGAGTTGGTCACTTCACACATTCACAGATGCGAGTTGTTACGCGCATGGAGCGGTCGTTTTTTTGAGACCTGTGAATGAGCAGGGGTGTCATGTGCAATTAGTTGCAGCCAACTTAAGAGTCGAATCGGTCAAAAACTAAGAGAAGTATGGAGCTGCTTGGTTACTTCGTGAAAGTAAGATTGTCTGCTACCGTGAAGGCAGGATTGAGTTTAAAGGACACTGACGAGTATCTGTGGACTGATTCCACAACTACCCTTATATAGATTCGGAAAAAAATCAGTTGGGAACGTTTGTTGGTAACCGATTGAAGCAGGCACGGAAAGTTTCGGACGGAGAGAAATGGAGACACGTACCTTAAAAAATGAATCCAGCTTATTTTCCTCCGCGTAGGTGCGTTCCCAGTCAATTACTGGATTCGAGATGTTGGGAGGGACCTGCAGGGCTAAAAGAATTGGAGGCAGTGACACGGAAAGTTGATGAAATAAAAGTCAAACTGGAAATACAAAGAGCAGCCGCATAGATTTAAATGCTTGTGACGGAGAGACTGGAACACGGATATTGGTTTCTTTCGTTGTGTAAAATGTACGCTTGAAGTAACAGGTTTTGTCACAATATTAATCTATCAACAGAAGCCAGCCGACAAATGGGCGCTTGTCAGTGGGAAAAATGGAAGAACAACCATTGCTTTTTATGATACAAGGAGACGTCTTTGGTGAATCAACAATGCTGATGAAGCTGAAAAAAGAGTAGGTGAAACAAATGTGAAGAAAATGAAGCGAAAGGATTTGAGAAAAACGAACGCAAAGTTAGGAATCGTGCGCGACGGAGACGGGCTTCTTCGTGTGGAAGCATAAATGTTAACTTACTAACAATGTGAAATAACATTATAAACCTTGGACCACGAAATGGGCTCCAATGATTATAAATTAAGACATAAAGTGGAACTGATTGATTGCGGAAGTGACATTATAAAAGTAAAAATAGAACATGGATCAAAGAAATGTTACAAATGTGAAAAACGAGATCATATAGCCAGAATGTGCGCAAAAAATGATAGTGTGTTTCCATCACTTGCGGGACTCAGAAACATCACCGAGTTGGCTAATTCGCCACGTGCATCAAACGCTACGTTCACGTTTTCCAATCCCACATGTAATAGTCGTACACCGTCCAATAGTGTGAAGACTAGTGGGGATAGACAAAAATCCTCTCGACCAAGATCTAGTCCTACTGATCACGAGATACCAACAGACAGTAATAAAGAGGGTCCAACTAGCCATGCAAAGTATCCCGGGCTTGATATTGCGTTGGATAAAGCGATTACAAATTCATTCAGTGTGTGGCGAAAAATGAGCAACAAAAATGGGCATCTCAGTAATGAAGATTTATTGTCCTTATTGGATGCGGCCACTTCTAAAGAAAACATTGCTTCAATTACGGCAAACTACAATATTTTACCCAGTCTACTGCGTAAACAACTAAGAAAAGTGGCGTCAAAAATAGAAGACCATGCCATCAAACAATTCATCAACCAAATTCTTGAGGATATTCCGGCCGGAAAACAGGAGAACATAACCGGAATCACAACAATCCCAACCAGATGATTTCTGTGACATATTGGAACTCTGTTGGCCTTAAATTAGCGGTGAAAACGCAAATAGAAGAAAACGAGCCGGTAATAGTAATAAGAATAATCAGATTATTTCAGACAAGGCTGTAAAAGAATTTAAATATGGTCTTTCTAAATTATTATATACTAACGCGTGCTCCCTCACTGATGACAAGTTAAGTCAACTTGAATTAATGCAAGATGAGTATGATATAATATTAATTACTGAAACATGGGGGAATCAGAATAAAACGTTTTTGCTTAACGGTTATTCTATATTTGAGAGTAAACGTAAAAATAAAAAAGGAGGTGGATGCGCCATTTTTGTAAGGAATCATATTTTTTGTATAAGATACAGTAATTTCATACACAATAATACTGAAGAGTATGAAATGGTTGTAGTTGTTGCCCGGCCAACTTATCTAACAAAGTCTATTTCTGTTTTCATAATTGCTTGTGTTTATAATCCACCGTCATCACCAAAACGGGTGCAGGGAATGCTTCTAGACTCGCTCACTCAATTGTTTGAGAATGCTAAAGCCAAATATAAAAATCCACGATTTTTTATTTGTGGTGACTTTAATAAATGGAGGTACATACATACATTCAAAAATTCCACTGGTCTTAAGCAAATAATCGATTTCTCAACATTTATAAACGTAAACACTAAAACACAGTCCAGATTGGACTTACAAGTAACCTTTACGGACAGTCTCGCTCGGATTTTCATGAAACTTTGCACACTAGTTTGTTTTAGCGTAGAATAAACCGTAGTAATCGTCTCCGGTCTGAATAG
>VYYJ01002257.1:0-22793 GCA_021029165.1 Cyphoderus albinus | reverse complement strand
AGTGCATTTTCTTAATCCGTCCATCACATCAGTTCCAGGTTCTCGTGTAATAGTAATGGAATTGATTTTTTAGGCATGTCATATCATGTCGTGTCATGCACTCCTAACCAATGATACCCGATACATACCCGTGTGTAGTGTAATATAACGTAACAATTGCATAAATTTCTCTTACACGGAGAAAGTCAAGAAAGTTGTGTTGTGTGAAAGACGGAAGAATGCGGCCACTCATTCAATTCAGTGCCCTCACACAACAATCCAATTATTCCCAGCAATTTTTCTCATATGCCGGAAATGATCAGATATGGCTGAGACGGAGTGGATACCCGATACCCGGAGCTTTATTAAAATACATATATTGTAGTACCCACACAGACCAAAACTCAATAAATTTTACTCACAAAAAAATGCACGAGCAAGGGTAGTGACAACTGAAGAAAAGGCTCAAATAAATCATTTTACTTTGCTTTACTCTAATTTATTTATTTTATTCTTTTTTCTCCTGGGGCAAAAACGACTTTTTGTAATACGGCAACCCTAGACTTTGTTATCTTTGTTCACTTCATGTGGCCACTTGCCACTTGGTCACTCCCTTCACCGGTTAAATCATTTGTAATGGCTTTGACTTGACTTTATCTTGGAGGTGGTTATGTAAGCGTAGTATGGTAAGGTAAGGTGACAGTTTTTTGTTTTACGTTTTGTATGACCTCTACATCCAGAGCTACAGGAACATTCGATTTTGCAAGGATTAGATGCAATAGGATAATACCAAAGCACTCGACACGAGGTCGAAGAAACTCTCGCCGGTTTTACTAGGGAAAAAAGAAATGGCCATTTTTTGTTTTCACGTGCTACGCGAATGGAATGGAGTGAGTCAAGTGTAGCCATCCAGAGTGATGTGAGTTTTTCATCTCACGCAAAGAAGCGATGAAAATGTTGCTGCACACAATATTTACCTAAACCGCTTACTCGTGTAGTAGAATTGGAAAATGATTCTTTTACTCTATTACTACGAGTACCATTTCTAGAGACTTCATTTATCGTAAAACGGTAAAATGGAAGGACTTTTGCTCTTGAGTTTAAAAAAAGTCTATTCGGGTGGTCTTCTTGAGTCATAAGTCGTTTTGTTATGTGATCCATCGCCTTCTGGTATTTTGTTACTTGGTAGTTTATAAAAAATTGTTTACCTACGTAAGCTGAAGTCTCTTATCGAGTAAAGGAGTTGACACCTAACATTAGATTTAATAGATCGTTTCATTTAATTGCTCGCAGTTTTTTGTTCTCTGTAACGTTACCTTACGATACAAAACAAAACACATAAACATCCGGAATCCGTACCTACGTCAATGGTTTCGATGTTTATGCAGTAGTAGTGGAGAGATTTTTTTTGTCTAATTGCTACTTAGTAGAGTCCCGGCCCTGGGAAAAGCCTGATTGTTGCATGCCCTTCGGCTTGGCTTTAAGTATGAAGCCAGTGTTTTTGTACCTTGCTTGTTACCCAAGAACCGTTTCAATTTCCGTTTCAAATAGTACCCTCTTCTCTGCACAAGGATTATACTCACGATCAATATTTATTTTACGTCTTTCCGTTCCACGAAGGAATAGTAATAATGATCGAGTCAATACTAGAAGAAAATTGAACCCTGGGACTGGAAAAATACAGACGTAAACCCTTATTAAGATAAAATGGAAATATTTACCTTCCACTACCTCATAGTGAGTGCAGAGTTCAATTAATTATATTGCTACGCTTATTCTATGTACAGCTACTATATTTGAGACTATTACCTGCTAAAATATTTAATTGTCGGTCATTTAAAATAATCGAAATTTATAATCGGGAGAAAGCTTATCCGGGAGGCAGGTACTCTATGAGAAAGCATTACGCAACAATAAAGGAAAATGGAGGAGGGGAAGTTATTCAAAGAATGTGGTAACCCATGTCAGAATTTAGGAATAACGAGGCCGAAAGTAAACAAATTGTTTTCATCTAATGTATTTTCTCTCAATAGTCGATAATAATGCGATCAATAAAGCGATCCCTCTCATTGCGTTCTTGCCTGCCGCCACTTGCCATTGCCACTTGCGATGCGACAATTGGAGAATTGTCACAGATAAAAATAAAACTTTTTCTTCCAATTCACAATTGGCATCAATGACAAATCAACCATGACATGGTTAAGTGACAGCCCACAAGCTGTCACTCAAGGAGGGACGAAATTAGTCTGAGAGAAAGAAAACGAAATAGAAAGTTGATGCTGGCGTCACTTGCCAGTTGCCAGCCACGGTGGTCTGGTCATTCTTCAGAGATAGCAGTTAGAAACAAAAACAGCTTCAGTAAATGAGCATCGCCCTTCGATTCCTTTAATATTTGCACAGTGCCAATTTCCAAATTGGAAGTGAAGTACAGCCATTTTTCTCCAATTCTAATTCAACTTTCTTTTTTATAGAAATGACTTCTTATATTTATTAGTTATGGATGATACTCTTGTACTAATGTCAAGTAAATAAGGAACAAAAAGCAATAAGGAACATGAAAATGCTGGTTATTAGAAATAGCAAACAAACACGAGGCTTAATGCTCCATCCATCCAACTCCCGCTGCTTCCAACACCAATCGCACTTTCATTCGCCAGGAGGATCAAAGTTCTAACGGAGAAGTAAAAAGTTGCTTTTTTCAAGCTGCCACACGCAAACAAAAGTTGTATGTAGTAGCTTAGCTGAGTAGGTACAAATTATTTACGTAAAGTACATAACATACACACACATTATAATATAATGCACACATTGTAATAGTAGTAAAAGTAAATTGAGTAAGTTTTTTTCTCTCACTCACACACTCCTGGGGACTGATTACTATTACTGGTTTCGTATTGTATCGTATTATTATTGATTGTACCCCGGGAAGGAAAGTGGTAATAATCTAATAACAGTGAGTAGCGGAATTCTTCTTAAAGCACCAACTTTTTTCTTTAATAGCACTACCACCACCTTTAATAGCGTTTTCTTTTTTTCTGCTTTGCTCCATTTTGTCATTATGACCTGTTCCGTGTCCCACTTCATTGTAATGTAGGTACTTAAGTAGATTCATCAGCTTTTTCGTTATCCTTTTTTTCGCCAGGTCTGTGTCCACAGTCAGCAGTAGTGTGTAATGTTATGCATGCAAATATCAATAACTCAATCTAACAATAGGAAAATTATATACATATTTCATGGATGGATGGAGGTGGGTGACTCAATCAGTCAAATTCATTATTTATGGAGACTATGACTATTTTTTTCCTTCTTTTTTCCAAATGTCCCACTTTATATGCGCACGACTGTGCTGTGCAAACTGTCAAGTCCTCAGAGTTAAAGAGTCTTAAGTCATCGAGTTCCAAAAGACCCGTGCTGGCAAACAATCGCCCTCCCTCCCACCAATCATCCTACTCAAACAGCTCATCCAGAATGGAAGAAACTAGAAGGCCAACTGCATACTTGGACATTGGACATGGAACTTGGAGTGAGTCCACACACTGCTAATTTTACTGCATTTCGTGTTGCATTTTACATGAGCTTTGGATCCTCGGACTTTTTTTCTGGAGAAAGGAAAGAACAAGGCGATTTCCTGTCTTAACTTAATACCGTTCTTGATGATTATCTTTGCAGATAGGTAGTAAGTTGTAAACGGCGAAAAAAGAGTTATTTGAGTAAAGAGAAACCTTCCAAGTTAAGGAGAAGGTGACACCTTGGGAGTTGGGACTGGGACAATAATTTTAGAAAGAAACGATCGGCGATATCTACCTAATGTAATGTATGTCTCACTTATTGAGGTCTCAAGTCTCAGAGGAGTGAGTGAAAGTAGAAAAAGTGGCTTGGCTTTATTGGAGCGAGCAGGTACATACAAGTACGTAAACAAAGACATGTTCATGTACACACTTTATAACATACAGCCATGAATAATTCCGTCTCCCTTAATTTGCCACTAATTGCTTTTCTCCCAATTTTCTTCACACGGAGCAGAGTCAAGAAAAGAAAAGTTTCTCCAGGTACAATATATAATTCAAATGGCATGTAAATAAAAATGTGAGCATTTGGGCATGTTTGTTATGTTTGTACAGAGAGAGAAAGGCAATAAAATGGAAGTAAAGGCAATTTCCAGTTTATTATTCCCAGAATGTAAACTAAAAAGTAGACAGGGAAAAGTCCTTTATTGAATAATGTGTGCACTTTTGAGTAATGTGTTTTGGATTGGATTCGTGTCGCAGTCACGTCTCACATCACATCATGCCTAGTAAACTATAGGACGTGCTTTGCATTTCCTCATTTAATGATATATGCACCTCTCAACTTATTTGGGCTAATAAGAGGGCAAGTAAAGGCGAAATAGTAGGAATAACAAGAAATAACAAGAGAAAAGACCTTCGTTTTATTTAATCCCAAAAAGTGTAAACAGTAATTATTCTCTACTTAACTGTAACATAAAAACTATTTTGCTCACTAACAATAGAAAGTTATAAAGTAAATGTAAAGAAAGCGAAGAAAGTTTTTCTCGGATTATAATATAAAATATAATCTAAACTTTTCAGAATTATAATGATTGTTTTGTTTACTACCGCTCAGAATAACACTCACTGAATAAAAATAAAAATATTAATAAACTAACTATTTATTTTGTTTTTGTTTATTTTCACTTCAGTATATGGTCACCTCCATTCACCCAGCAGTTTTAGTCTTAGGTAGTGATGCAAAAAATAATTTTATCTTCATAAACATCTTATAATAATAACTGTATGATAGATGTACAAAAATATAACGAGATCATACTAGTGATAAGACAATCTGCATACGTCAAGAGAAAAGAAAGTGCGTCAGCCAAGAACTGAAAGCTCAACTTTTTTTGTACCAGACCAAAGTTCAGTTTTTCCTTTTCTATCTTTATTATTATTGCCTATTGGACAATCGCAAAATTTATTCTTTGTAATATTAATCATATCAGGGGTAAACAAAACAAAGTCGTTTCTGTAAACTCCTTGCAACAGACTGAAGTTTTAGCAAAGAAGAGGTCGAAAACTCGATGCAACTTATCTTGACAAGAAAAATGGAGACCTTTGCATTGCCAGGAATAAAATCCTTGGGGAAAAGGCTGAGCTGAGCCACTTTACTTAAGTATTATAGGGATATTCCCGTACCTTTTAATGTGTCTCGATGTCTATCTTCATTTTTTATATAATCATAACCCCAGTGATGTGAGAGGCACCTAGGTAAATCCTCATTTATACTTGCCCACATACATAAATACGTCATTTCGTCATATGTTTATGCTCCATTGTGTAATAAAAACTTGACCCATTTTACCATTGAATTTACTACTTTCCTTTTACTACATTACAACTTCTTTTCCTTTCCTCCTCCAGGTGAAAGCATTGTAACTGTATCCAGCCTTTGCTACTAGTAAGCTCACTTTTCATTGTTGCGTGTACAAATTTACGAGTAAGTAAAAATGACGAGGTGAAAGCATTAGTTTACAAAAGTATAAAAATATGTTTATGTGCAATTGTACAGGAGTGTAATGTAAGATGAGCTGGAACTTTTGTCCTCAGCCTGGCCTAACTGCGATGTGAAGTTTAAGATCGTTGGTTTATTTTTATTTTTAGCCGCAAGGCTTTAAAAAAGGCCAGTCAGTCACAACATAGCGAGAACCACCAACTGTGATAATTGTACACAGGAATGTGCTACTTTTTAACGGAAGTAGTGTAAATGTCCATGGGATGTCCATAAAATTTCATTGAAGTAAAAAAGAGGCGTTTTATTTTTATTTTCTTTCCGCTTTAGCCACAAAACAAAAATGTTCGATACAGTACTAAAAATTTGTTACAAATTGTTTACAAAGGGTTCGTTACGTACCTTTGGTCAACTGATGAATTCCGAGTTTCACCTTGGAAAAATTTCCAGAGCCGATTTCTCCACAGAATTTGTACAGCCCCAGAATTTTCCCCTGGCTTTTTTCACTCCGGTACTTGGGGTCAGTCTCAGTGAACCTTAGGAACTGTTCGTAGGGACTCACGTAACCGTTGAAGGATCTTTGAGGGCGATTTTTAATAATGGGGACAGGCGACACATCTCCGCGAGCGCCAGCACTGGAAGTGGAAGTCATCAAGGATGTAGAAGGCACTCGATTCTCTTTCCCATTGTTCTCTGCACTTTTACTCCCACCCCGAATCAACTCCCCTTTGTTGTTTCCGCTGCGGCTGCTGGAATACCCGGAGGATGAGTTGGATGATGACGCAGAAGAAATATTGGAAACAAGTCCTCTTGTCTCCGTTGTGGCACAAATTTCAGTCTCCATATTGTCACGCTCTCCACCTCCTCTTCCACCCCCTTTTTCTCCACCCCCACCTTCACTTTCCACCGTAGTCACTTGACCACTCTCATCGTTTGGAGTGACAGGAGGCTGGTTCTCAACTGTGGAGGAGCCCAGGAGTCGTTTACTCTTGCTACTTCCGGAATTCATTGTGGGTGAGGTTCTCGTGTTTGGACTTCGTTTACGGCTTGCAGCACCAGCTCCACACTGCCCATTCTGTGTCAACGTGTGATCATGATCACGATCAACATCGGGGCAATTATCGATAGTTTTCCCTCCCGTAGAATTTGCCTCTGCCTCTGAAGTTATATATAGTAAAATACAATAATACAACACATGAAACAGGAAATCAGTTTTTTTTCTCAAACACGTCACGTCACAAACCCATGTTGCTTACGTGCTCACGTCAGTATTCTAATCAAATGCTTGAGTTGAGCTAAACCTAACCAATTGAATGCTCTTGAACCTGTCCTGGCTCCTGTCTTTTACTTAGCATTATTATTTTAGGTGAAGTAATCTGCCTGTAGTCAATTATAAAAATCTAATATCCTATGGTGAAACTATACGATAACCGAAAAAATATTGGCAATTAATGTAAATGATATGACGAATAATTTCCTCATCCGCAATGCCCTCAATATCAGAGTTAAGACAGGAAGGTCAAAGTTAAGACGAATATTATTATTCGCCATTGTAATCTTCTGGTTCTTTGCATGCCACACGTGGAACAAAGAAAAGCAAAATAAAACTTGCTTTTGTTTCTACACGTGCCGTCCCGTTGCGCCTACAGATATTATTTAATATTTTTTAAAGTAATTTACTTTAATTAAAAACTGCCAAATTGAGTTCGTGTGGGTTCATTTCATTACTGTCAGTACATTCTTCTACGTGAGAGTGGATGAATGACACTTTTCCATACACTCCTGGATCAATAAGTAGTAAGGTAGATGAAGTTAAGTTAAGACTTTCGTTAAAAGGTGTAAAAACAACTTACTTTAGTCAAGATAATATGGCAGAGTAAAAGAAAAAAGGTGTGCTTTGATAAAAGTATGGCCACAGCTATAGACATTTTCTCTTAAGTAAGTTTATGTACACTCGGTGGTTTATTTTTCTTTGTAATTGGGAAGGTGCATATAATATTTATGTAGGTTGTTGTTTCCATTTTTTGGTACATATATAGGTAATAATCTAATATTTTTAATGGCCGAATAACTAAATACATGATTAAATACTTAATTAAATTATTGACAAAGACGACAGACCTTGCTCAATGGAAGATTCCTTCGAGGGAAGTTTCTTGCGGAAGCTAGTAAATCCCCTGGTTAAGCCATTGAAGCTGCTCGGCATGATTTCCTTGTTTTTATCATTTAATTACAAGGGGAATCTTTCTTAATTGGTCCAACAAATTTTAACGATCGTCACTCACTCTAACTCCAAACTTCTTATTAACTTTATCTTCGTATACCAATGAAACTCGTTTTTAAGTAACAGAACTTGTATAATTACTTCTTGTAATCCACAATATTATTACTACTCACAAATGAATATTTCAAACTTTTATTAAAAGATCCATCGCTCGCGCAGAAACAAAGAATCACACTAAGTCCAATACATGATAGGATGATATAAAATTGATTACGAAGCTCGGTAAAAAAAATTGATTTCCACTGGAAATTTTGGGAAAGAATAAAGCACTCGACTCCCACGTCCTTCGCTGCTTTTCTTTCTAATGTGCAACTAAGTGCAACTATCGCTGTCGGAGGATTGAAATGAAATGAGCACATTTTCAATCTTCACTCGAGTTTCATTCCACTGTTCCTTGTAGCGTAGCGTAGCAAAAGAAAGAGCCAGGAGAAAGTTGTGGTAAAAGTATTGCATACCGCAGGAGGTGGAGAATTTGGTCAAAAGAGTAAAGTTCTCCCTGGTTTGCGTAAATGGATACCTAGCAAAGTGGAAGGTGACCGAAATACTTGACATCGAATTCGCTTTTTCCGTAGATGCTAACTTAACTGAACCACTTTGAATAATAAAGGATTTTGAATGAATGAAAGTAAGCTACAACCACAACAATTTATAACTTAGATTTGGATCTAGGATCTAATTGGATTTAGCTTTACAATTTATGAAGGATTTTAAATGTGAAATCGGATATGTGTTTCATACGCTTAAGTTTTTAATGTGGCTGCTAACTTTATAGACAATTATCTTAATTCAATTCTAATTATTATTAAAATCCTGAAAAAGCGAAAACTATGTCTCACAGACAATTCATTTGATGAAAATAAGATAAAGTATCCGACCCTGTTCGTTCAACAATATCGTCGTCAGAAACTTAACAACCAAAAGGAAAAATGCCAAGTCATCATAAAAAGGCAAACAAGCGAAATCGTTGAAAAAAAAACTTGAAAATTCTCATGCTCTCCTCCCAGATTGCTTCTACCTGCGAACATTTCATTAACAGGCGGTTACGGTTACGACGTGATGACATACTATTGAAGAATGAATGTTTTTCCCCTTTTGAAATAATTATTGCTTTTTTCGGATATGTTTCGTTTGGTAAAGGTATTTTGCAAATGTACCAAACAATAGCAGTCGTTTTGGCAGCTGCTTCGCTGTCCACAATGAAAATCAAAGCTTCTCGGTTCCGAAGCAATAACATTTTCTTAACAATTACTGTATTAGGCTATAGATATGAACACCATTCGTAATAATTTATAAACACTAATTATGGATTTTGTCGAACCCATGACAAGTTTTCCTACCAAAGTTAAATGTCCCATTAACATATGAAGGATGCCGTTTACTACTAAAAATTACCAATTAACTAATCATTTCCCTTATTTCACCAACCTAACTGCCTAATCATATGCCCTACGATTGATTAATCATGATCTCCAACTCAGAGAAGCACGCGTGATAATCCTTATGGAATTTTAGGCATGGAAAATACAAAAGTACTTTTGGTGGACGAATACAAATTAGGTGGTGGAAGAGGAGCTGGAACGTTATTGCTCTTCCTTGGACATAATCAAACTGGAGCCTAGGCTAGGTCGCCTAGCTATAGCTAATGGACGAGAAGGCACAGTCAGGGATGCGAGTGTCTGGGCTTCGGGAACAAATCTGAAAAAAGGCTTACCGGTAGGCAAGTTGCAGGAATGTGAAAAGGTTTCCAGAAAAAGGTGAGGAACTGAAATTTCATGTCTATGTTTACATTTTACCTTGATGCATCCATTTGAATGTTATAAATTCCCCCGAGATTATGAGAATAATTATAATGAAAACCGTCGATTCTTGTTTATAAATTTATGGTATGAATAATTTATTTAAAACCAAAGTATTCAATTCAGAGAATAAATAAATATGAATAATATGATTTTACATCGCTTGATATCTCAAACAAAAGCCAGTGTTATTGATATCTGTCACACGAATATTTGCTAGATATCTGCACTCCGTGGTATCGACTCTTTCCGGGATGGCTGTGAAGCCCTCGATTCTTGGACATAGGCGCTGCTGGTTTTGATTCTGCTGAGGAATATTAATTAGCTTAATAGCTTGTGCGCTCATGTCTGGCAAGTTGCTAAATTGACATTCGCAAGTGTTGGCTGTGGTGAAGTTACAGAGACGCCTTTGCTCGGGGGAAACAAAGACTGTGCTTTCGAGCATTACTTCCTCACATTGCAGACGCTTCTGATCTACAGGTAATGATGGGTCTGAGTTCACAGTCACGTTGAACAGGTCGTTTCCCATTTCATTCTCGTCAAAGTTCACCCGAATCCTCGCGTGGCTTCCCATAGCTGAGAAATTAAAATGGTCCTCAAATCACCTTTCAAACTCGGTTCAATTAAAGTTACTTTAATTAGATTCCAAACCTGTCATAACCGGTAAGAAGGCCATTCCACAACGTTTCTCAGCATCGATTGCAATCCAGTCTGTGAGGCAGGGGGTTGTTAATTGGCTCACTTTGAAGCGATCCTGTAGCATGGTGCCATCCGCATCCATGTCGCTGCATTTGTCCCACTATGAACAATGATGTAAAATAATTTTGACTCTTTCAAAACTTGTAATTATGATTATGAATAAGTAGTAAATAAATGCAAATACAATCAAATTATACATTACCGATAATGAATTTCCTCCTGCGTTTGGCTTGATACAGATTGTGTATCTTTGGCTGTTTAACTGACGCGGAAAACCGAAACTCTTAACGGCTGAGGTAGTGGATGTGAAGTATTGAAGGCAATCGTCTGGTGCTATTAATTAATAAAATATAATATACACATTATCATTAAACTTTTTAAACTATGATTCGATATTTTGACCTACCTTTATACTGAGAGTTGCACGGAATTTGAGTAGCTCGTACACTGTAAGTAGCGGAAAGCATCTCTGAGTGAACAATGACACTAATCAAGTCGGATGTTGAGCCATAAGAAAGTATCACTGTTTTTTTTACAAAAGCGATATCTTAAAAATTCTTATTCATGGAGATATGAATGATTTATTTAAAGCCAGTTATTTGAAAACTTACTGTGCTGCCCAGTCAGACGTCCACACACCTTAAGCGGTCCGTTAAGATTGGAAGCTCCGATCACCGTCAGAGATTCGGATTGACAGTTGCCTGCATTTCGCCCCGAGTTATAAGCTTCTTGAAGCATTACATTCACAAATTCTAGTTTGATTTGGCACACCCCTTGTTGCTAAATATAATCATTCGTATTTAATCATGCGCAAATGCTTAAAAATCATTGTTTTGGCAAAAGTCTTACTTTTGGAAACGAAAATTCACAGGAGCCTGCAACATTAGAACTCATAAGATTCTCAACTGATTCTACCGCCGTGACTGAGCGTCGGCCTGAGAAGCATTGTTTTGTAACTGTTAATCGGCGGAAATAAAATTTAATTATGGTACTGTTTGAATCGAAATCTAAAAAATAACTTTGGACACTTTTGAGATACTTACATTTACAACATGTTCCTAATCCTTGCTGGCAAGAGCCGACTGCTTCGCCGCCTGATGAAATACATCTTGCTCTGAAAGTGAAAAATTCATAAAATAAATTACACTCTATAGAATAATTAATCACCGAAACTATTAACTGTTATTGTTAAATAAACTGTACACCAAACCAACTCACTTTGAGAGGCAGACACCGTCTGAGAATTGAGTGTTTGTCGGTGTGCACGGTTCCGGTGGAAAATTTATAACGGCGAAGGGAAATAAATCTACAATTAAAACAAAAAATGTCTACCATGAAATTCAAAGTATTCACCGAAAATAAATTAAAACTGCAAAAATAATGCTAATTAAGTATTTACACCGCTGACTTCTGCGATTCATCATCTGCAGAGTTCCTAAGATGGCGCTCCGATTAAACTGCCAATTTCCGAGGGAGTACAGGCGCTTCTTGGAATCGGAAACGCGTCCATATGAGACATTAAGAAAAACGGTGAGAAAGAAGAGTAAAAAACTGAAAGCTTTTAGTGGATGATTCATTTTTTTAACCTAGTCAAAACTAGTCCGTAAGAAAGTGTTTTACTCAAATGCTCGCTTTCATTTGAAATGTAAAAGTGAAAAAATCGTCCCTTTTATTTAAATCATGATATTCCATTATTTAAGTAACATTACCAATTAGCACGATGCGCTTTTAATGCAATGCAAACAACAAATTTTCAAACAATGATGAGAAATCCCCGAAAGTAGACTAGTGGACCGTGGGACCCTGACACTGAGACTTTCTCAACTTACCCCAGCCTTTCTTTCAACTTTTCCATTGTTGTCAAGTACATTTTTAATTTTGGTCATCCATAAATCCTAACACTTTTTTATGAGAAACGTAACGTGTAAATAACTGTGCAAGTGAGATATGTCAATTCGTGACACTTTTTAGAAAGAAAGGAAACTTTATTATCCCATTTTGTATACACTTTCATGCAAACAAGCTAAAGCAAACAATTTAATTAAGTATCTACTGCTACTACTGATTTTATGTCAGTAAAGAAAGTTGGCATTGACGTTTTCTTTACTCTCATTTTACTTCAGTGAAAAGGAAAAATGGCCCATCCTACGCTGAAGAGTGTCGACCCCAACGCACACAATTATTGTGTACCGGTAGGACTCTTGAGTCTTGACTTGATTCATACCGACGTATTCTCGATTGATCAATAGAAGATTCTGTAATTGACCAAACATATTTTCCTTTGCAGGCAGCCCCGCAGCCAGCTACATGTCCGATAAGCTGTAACCCGAACGATATCTGCGATAAGGATGTGGGTGGCCTCCAGGAAGAACTGAGGTTGGAACTGATAGAGCAACTAAAAAACTGGAGCTATTATGAACGCCTGATAAATATCCTGAACAGAAGCACCTATCGCATGAAGAAGGACGAACTCTTGACCAGGATGCAGGTCGAGAACAACGAGAAACAGTTTCAGGATTGCTTGTGCAGTGTGAGTATTTTTAATTAAAATCCCTTTAAATGTGTCCACTTCTGTTGACTCATTTTTGTCACTTGTTTTATTCTGTTTGTCTGATAAATTAGCAAGAACGGGATCAACAGAAAAGACAAGAGATAATTTGCAAGGAATTGCAGCTCGCAGCGGCGGATTTGGAAAGGAGAAATGAAGAGATACGAGAAGACGCTTTCAAGTGAGAGCAAATTTTAAAAATTATTTTTGATACTTAATTAATAACTAACTTACTTAAAATCATTTTAGGAAGCAGTTGAAAGCATGCGCGCCGGAAATTCGAGAGCTCGAGAGGCAAATCCGGAGAGCGTACTATGGGAAAACGCTGTACGCTCAGCGTCTTGAAGCTGACTGTCACAAGCTCGAGGACAAAGTTAGAGACATGGCCCATTATGAAATGATGATGAAGCAGCTGCAGTTAAAAGATGAGGCAGAGGCGGAGAAAAAGAGGCAGCAAGTGATGCATAAGAGGGGGTACTTGGCGGAACTTAAAAATCAGATTGGTGATGGCAGCAGCAAAATGGCGGCCAAAGCAGCGGAAGTGGAAAAAGACAAGGTGATGGTCGACCAGATCCTGGCTTTGATTAAGGAAGAAGAGTTAAAGTAAGTCCAATTTTGATGTGAAAGTGAAACTTAGTGAAAGCAATAATTGAGTTTATTATTAAACTTTTGACACAGTGACCTCATGGAAAAAGTGGAGAAAGTACAGCTGTACCGAAGTGAAATTGGCCACTTCCTCGCTGCTCGAGATGCTCATAGGCAAAGTGCGAAGCAACTGGAGGACAGTGAAGAAAAGTGAGAAATTTTGAAAAGTGAATGAAAAATGATAAATGAAACGAAGGTATAGTTTTAAAAGATAATTATTCTTTTAGTCGCCGTCTGAAATACCTGGAGCAGAAAGCTGCGGATGAAGAGGAGTTCAAGCGGGCGAAGGAGGCTCAAGCAGCAGCGAAGGCCGCTATTATCGCTAAAGCAATTGAGCGCATGATGAATGAGCAATTTAAAAACGAAGAGATCGAAGAACTGCGACAGGAGCTCGTGGAGGAGGAGGTGAAAGCCGATCTTAGGAGGAAAGAACTGGAGGACTTGGCTCGGAAACAGAAGCAGATGATGGAACTAAGGGCGGCGGCGGAAGAGGCGATGCGCCTGAGAGATGAACGCATTGCCGCGGAGAAACAGGAAGAGGAGGAGTATCGAAGACAGCTCATGGAGAAATTCGCAGAGGATGAGAAACTCGATCAATTTGGATATCAGAAGCGTCGACAAAGAGAAAGGGAGCATCGTCTCCAGATAGAAAAGATGATCCAGGAAAGACGCTGTCTCCGAGCTCAAGAAAAAGAGAAAGACCAACACGTCCTGGACTGCTTTAACAAAGAGACTGAGAGGAGGCAGGCGATCATTGACAAAGAGAGAATCGAACTTCTCAAGAAACATGGACCGCACATCATGGGATTCATTCCCAGGGGAGTTATTAAAAGTCAGGAGGAGTTGGAGGCTCTGGGTGAGCCTTTTCTGAGTTACTACAGGAATCAACCTCTCGAGCCCGATCCCACCACTGTGGACTCGGAACCTTGTGAAGAGGAGATTTTCAAAACTATGGAGTTACCCCGACACGTCAAATATTAGATTTGATTCATGATATAGATTGATGATAGCAATTTGTATTTCATATTGTATACATTTATTTTCAAAAAGATAGAATAAACGCGATTTCAAACAAATAAATAGATTACATAAAGTGTGTTAATGACAATTTTATCATGAAATCATTGGGTGTATTCAAGGCAAAAGCCTCTGTTGTCAGTGTCAGGTAATATTAGGTTTCCGGCCCCCGGAGGCGGCGTAACAATACATGTGCACGAATCCATCGCGGTGCTACAGGCACAAGTAATCACACCCATCATGTTGTTTGCAGCACAAGTAGCTTCGCAATTGGCACCTGGCATAAAAGGTCCTGGAAACGTTATGGGTGGCTCGGGGAATTCCCGTTCGTCAAAATTAACCGCAATGTCGTACGGCTTCCACCTCGCTGAAATGTTTAAAGATACTCAATAAAAAATAATAATTAAGATTTGTTTGGAAAATGTTAATATTAACTGACACGTAGCCGTAGCGAATGGAAGGCACATTTTGTCTTGGCCTTTCAGTTGTATCCAGTCTGTGGTGCACGGGAACGTTAGTGGAGGTACTGGTGGCGGATCCGGTGATGGGGTGATGATGTCGAAAGCATTTCCTGTCTCTCCTGGACATTGTCTCCACTGAACAAAGATGCAGAAATCAGTCGTGAAACTATTCATTACTGGTGTTTACTTTTGGTTTCGATTAATGACTTACGGTAACTTCCTCGCTGGAAGCCAACGGTCGTACGCAAATGGTATACTGCTGATTGTTCTGTTGCTGGTCTGGGTAGCCGAAGCTTCTCACCATGTCCGTTGGCTTTGTGAAATATTGAAGGCAGTAATCGGGAGCTCGGTTCGGCGAATTACAAGGAATCTTCGTGGCTACGATTCTGTACATACTGCCGTCTACCTTCAACTGTGGTGTCACGTCGATCGTGTCTTGGGAGCCGAATGTGAGGTACACTGAAACATTAATTCATTTGGTTAGTTAAGTATAATTTTCTATTAATAAGGTTTGTCTTCAATGGGAACAATTATATCTCACTGTGTTGTCCGTTCAGGTTTCCACAAGTTGTGAAATCTTTAACGGTGATGGTGTTTGTAATCCGTAACCTATCCATGTCACACACACCTTCAGTATTGGCTCTCATGCTGGAGTATGCGACGAAGTTCAGCTTTATCTGACAAATGTTGGGTTCCTAAAATTTGACACGTGCGTGAGCTATTAAGTCAACCGAGTTGTTAAGTTTACATTTTATGATTATACCTTGCGGAATCTAAATGAACACTGGGTTATGGCAGGAGTCGGTGACTGCAATGTGGTTACCATTTGGGTCACGTCAATTTGTGTACGTGTCGTATTACACTGTTCGATGACTAGAATAAAATAGTTTTACTTGACAAAGTTAAACTTTAGTACTGTAAACGTAACTATTTATAACAATTTTGAATTTTAGGCCAGTTACTTACATGTACAACATTCGCCGAAGCCGTCCTGGCACATGGCGCCAGCGGTGCCACCCCTCTTGGCACATTTTCCCCTTTGGACACAGACACCTGCGTTATCTGCGCCACAAGGCGATGGCTCAAATGTGACCCACACAAATGGAAACAAATCTGAAAAAAAAGTTCATGTTTCAAACTTGATTTTTTTAGATTGTCTTTGTAGAATTACGTTTTGGTTTTTTATTTCATTTACTTTTGGATTCTCTGGAACTATTCTGTGTCCCAATACCGTTGTCGCCATTAATTTCTGCATCACTGACAGTGACAACTTGAGAGCGTGCGTAAACTTGAAGCACAAAAGAAAGGCACAAAATGGGAATTAAAAGTTTCTTCAGCTTACACAGCGGCAGAGCCATTTTCACTATTTAAGTATGAAACGCAATTTGCACAAGTGTTCCTGTGTGAATGAGCGAACGTCGCAAATTTTAGTGTCGGCGGGGTCAATGGTACACAATGCGTTTTATACTGGCCCAGAAATGAAAGCCAAAGATTGACACACCGAAACTTTGTTTAAGCAAATCGCTTCACCAAATTGCATCTTACAATTACAACCGGAAACGCGTACATTTTGTATATTATGAAGGCTGTGGCTGTGACAATTTCTTAGTATGTATGAAATGAAAAATGTTTCCTCTGCTGGTGCTAATTAATTGGCAAATGAGAAATAAAATCATTCTTGTTATAAAAATCGATTATTATGATGAACTTGACTAAGCGTTAAAAGGTTTAGTTTAAACTCTTATTTGTTGCAATAATTAACACTTAACTTATCTACTAGAAGTATACTCGATAAAGAAGGTCACAACTTAAACTTATTTAAACACAAACGTAGAAAGTAATAAAGCTCACAAGACTACTATACTAATTCAGTTCTATCTGGTAAAGTTATATTTAATTAAGTTTATATATTTTTATAGAAATCTGCATAGCCGAGTCTGTCCCTTTCCCTTCATAACAGCCCGAACGGCTTCGTCGAAAGCGTGGCTCAGATTCTGCTGCGTTTTCGCGGAGCACTCCACAAGACAGTTTGCTTTGATTTTCGATTTCATTTTTCTCGCTTCGGCTGGCGAGACGCAGACGTTGGGACTCTTTTCACTTCTCAGGTCACTTTTCGTAGCTGTTTAAAATCAAACATTGTTCAAATTAGCACAGACTTTAAACAAACAACTAAACAGAGGCTCTAATCAATTTTTACTATGTATGTTTTTACCAACAAGAACAATCGCTGCTCTGGGACAGTGATGCCTCAGCTCGTGGATCCACTTAATCTCAATATTTGCAAAGGATGCAGGATTGTCGACAGCGAAGCATAAAAGAAAGCAGTCAGTCTGTTAATTCAGTTCATAAGAAAAAACGGGACTTGGTCAACATTTATTTAAATTAACAAATCTTGTGTAGAAAATGAGCATCAAGGATAGTTTATAAAACCTTAGGATAAGAGAGTGGTCTCAATCGTTCGTACTCTTCTTGACCAGCAGTGTCCCATAAAGTGAGACAAAACTGCATTCCGTCCACTGTCACAGTTTTGGCCATGTTGTCAAATCTATATTTAAATAGTGGGAAACATTTATAGCGTTTCTAATTTTGGAATGGTTCACATTCACACATACATTGTGGAAATCTCAGTTTAAAAATGTAAAATGCGTTTACACTGTTGGCACGTATTCTTCCGGAAAAGAGTTGCTCGTGTATGAATACAAAAGGGAGGTCTTTCCTACAGTTCCTAAAATTTGCATAATAATTTATATTTTTGCGTTTCAATTTAACAGAAATTGTTTGTGCTTTCAAATTTTTTTCAAATTTCACAATTTGCATTTTACTCACCGTCTCCTACGACCGTGACTTTCAAGGGTCTCGCATTCCCCTCGTCGTTCGAATCCATTTTATAGCTTATCCGAGAGTTAGAAATATGTAAAACAGAAACTTTATTTTTCAACCATTTCAGGTCCACGTGTAAAGTACGTGTCTTTTTGCAAACGTCCAAATTTCTGGAGTCACAGAAAATATATTTTAAAGAAAATATTACACGGTAATTGTTGAATGTTACTGCACCTGCACCTGCACAATGCACATTTTTATGACTCCGGTTCGTTTCCACTTGTAGCAAAGTGTAATGCAATGGAATGAAGCACGCTAGAATCATGTATTGTATTGTACTGTATTAAATTAAGTACACATTAATTAAAAATGTATAATGTTCACAATACATTTTACTCACTTCGGTGGTATTTGCCGAAGTGCCAAATTGAAAAGGGAATTGATGACAAAGTGACGTGACGTGAGTCATTCATATTTTCTGTCGTAGCTGTGCTATTTTGTCATGTTCGTCACATTACAATTTTTACAATACAACAAACACAATTCACAGCTCGCTCTACAAAATTCTTATCATTATCACCACTCAATTCACTCACAGTCACAATCAGCACACATGAAATTTATGTACCTACCTATAATGAAATAAATAAATAAAATTTTAACGACCTTGTGGATTGTGCTCTGTCCTCAACTCATGTAGTATGTAGTAAGTAGTGAATTAGGTTTTAAACCAAAACCTGAGCATTTTTACTCGTCAATTTCAGTATCCAAAGCTCATAGCCATTCTCTTTGGCACCACAATGTAATCCAGAAATTGCATCATCACCATCACATAAAAATGATTCACTCTCTCATACCGATTTTTATACGCACCTTACAGATTTTTTTTCTTCTCTGGAACAGAACATGAGTTTCAGGAGGGGCACATACCGTAAAACAATATTCAAATTAGCATGTAAAATCGAAATGGGAGTGGTTTATTTAGTAGGAAGGTAGGAAATGATACGTCCATTCTACAGTTTCATCTCTTCATTCATTTTCCATGATGTACACCTTTTTCTTATTTAATTGAATTGAAACAGAATGAAAAATTAAACATTAAACATGATGACACTATGCTACATTAATGTGGTCTGGTCACCTATAAAGACTGAAGACTGAATCGCTTACGCATGTATTTAACAATGAATAAATTTGGTATGTAATGTAATGCCTCTATCAATAAAAAGTGAAAAATGAGTGTGGTTTTGTGGGCCTCCTTTCTTCGCCTGTTTTTATGATCGTTTCGTATTAAAAAACTACACGATGCACAATAAATAATAGCGAAAAGATTTCGAGAACTTTTGTCATATCATTTTTATTATAAAATTATGATTTGAGTACTTCTCGTATACTTATTTATATAAACTACAATTCTGTAATGCATTGATTGAAATAGGTTTGTAATGTTGTAGTTATCACAATGATTGCACAGAATGACTCCACTTCATACATTTTCTTATTTAAACACGCGAGTATTCTCTTCAATGCAGTGACATCCGCATCCTGTCGCGCACGTCTTTTTAGTCTTGAACCAATTTAGCATATGAGCAGAATGACCCCCATGACCACATGCGCTGCAGTATGTGGACAGTCCTGTAATAAAATATTTAATTGTTTAAAACCTGAAACTGTTTCAACCGAGAAAATTTTTTAATTACCTCTCGCGGGAAGATGACAAATGGCACAAATGGAAGCGACGCGTTTACAATGATCACAAAACGGCCCTTTGATTACCTGATGACAGTTTTTGCACTGAATACTGAAGTCTACACCGGCCCTGATTATCATGTGGTTCTCTGTTATCAGAGTTAACGTTTTCAGAACCTGCATAGTCAAATAAAACATAAAAGTTTGTTTTCTCGAGATTTTCTCTTTTTCACAGTTGACAGTTGCATCAAACAAACCTCTGCTCTCTGCTGCAGTAGTCCCCAACGGTACAAAATTTCAGCGTAGGATTTCTTGTAGCAGTCATACATACCTAGTTTACGTTTGCAATTTGCAAATAAAAATAGAAAACCAGTTAACGTGAAACAATGTGCTGATGAAAAATGTCAATATTTATATATTCCTCTTTATTTACAACTCACTGTTCAATCCCGGATTGAGGATGTAGCCTCTGGGAATAGGCAGATTTGGCTTGTTCTCCGCATTGTTCCCATTGCTTTCCATCGACATAGTCATCGCCCCATCGAGATCTTTCACACTGATTGACCCATTCATGGATGTCATCATCATCGATCTTCCATTGCTTGTGACGTTGGAGTTGCTGCCGCCGCCGCTGGCACTTGTGCCATTATGATTTATAGATGGGCCCAGCCCACTGCTGCTCATTCCATCGTTGTGATTGTGATGGTGATGATGACTCCCATTCATTTGCATAAATCCGGAGGAGTTCATCATACTCATGCCTCCTTCGTACATTGCTGCAGTGACGTTTTTCATGTCGTCCAAAGAGTCTGACCATGAATTTGAGCGGTGCTGCCGGAAGTAGTTGTCAGTCATTGGATGTAAGATCATCCCGTGAAGCGTATCTGAGCCGTGCACTGTGTGGTATGGGGAGCCAACACCCTGTATCGAAAATTTATTAATCATTTCGGGATAATTAAACCATTCTAATTTTTTTTCTAAGCATTTCTGACAAACTGAAACAAAAGATTAAAATTATTGGTTTTCTGCATTCTGATCCCGTAAAGAAGCTTTAAATACTAAATTACATAGATAAATAAAGCAGAAAAAAATTAAAAGTATCCTACAAAATAACAAGCAAAAGAATGAATTTTGTGTTAAGTTGCAAAGGCATATATAAAATAAAAAATGTTAATGGAAGCCGACACCACTTTCCGTCCCCTAAATCATCTTATTCAATTAGTCTCGATTTTAATTCGTGACATTCCACAAAACCAAATGTTAACTAAAATGAAGGATTCAATCTGCAACCAACGACATAAATGTTATCACTTCACATCACTCAAAACCATCTTTCGAAGTGTCATGCAAAAAGTACAAACACAAAAGAGAAAAGAATAATAAAAATGGGACGTTTGAAAAAAAATTAATAATAATTTTTTAAAAAATTGGTGTAAATTAAAAAGTAAACTTATCCATGTTGAGAACATACATATAACTTTTCACTTTGTTGAAGGTATAAGCTAACCTTTGTCCACCATTTTGGTACAACTGTAAGTCGCTGCAGCAGGAGGAAAATCGGTTGTGAAAAACATAAATTATTTGCTTAATTGTCCATAGTAGAGAAACAGTGGAGGCCAATAATTAATTAATTAAAAGATTAATAGTCATTTACATACACAGTACATATAGAATATAATTTTCATAAGATAAACTCATACATGACATCAATTTTATTTGTGATGATGCACATTTTAATTAAATCGATGCTGTCAATTTGAAAATATTCAATTAGATTGGCGAAAAATACGACCACTAGAGACGTGGAAGTATTTTTTGCCTCTTTCGCATTCCATTATTGAAAAGGACCAAACTTTGAACAATGAACCCGACACCAGGCATTTGTTAATTGTGATTAACTTATCATATGAACTGATTTCTTGGCGTGCGAATAGTTATTTTAAAATAGATATTTGTATTATATAATTTAATACTTAAATATTTACTATTTATAAAAGCACAGGTGCGCCCAGGATAATAATTAATTGGTGGTCTTAATTTATGTATACCATGATTGTAAAGCCAGCATTGATTTTGTTATTACTTTGATTAAATTAAGTGCATACCGGTAATTTTTAGATTGGTTATTTTACCGGTAAAATAATGGATCTAAAAGCTTTCTCGGTTTCCTTACCGGAGGTTTCAAATGCTTATTTTGATTATTTCCTGACTTTTGAGATTCTCCATTGATATTCGAGCCAAATGCAATAGGAAAAGTGGAAGGATCAACGGTTGTAAAGAGGCACGCCATAGTTCCAGCAGTTTGAACATCGCCGTGTTTCGCATAATGTGTTATCCTAAAAAAATCAATGAATGATCTCGATTAAAGAGCTATTTGTTTCTCCCAAAAAAGTTAATTTACGTGCTAATTACATCGAATGTATCAAATCGCTTCCCAGTGGATGGTAAGCGATCCAATTGGCTTCATCGTCATCCTCTGGCATGGTCATATCATGAACTGGCTGCAGTTGGGGATGCTGACTAGCGCTGAGTGAGTTGTCGTTAGAAAATTCTGCCACGATTGAAGCTGCTTGCCAAGTATGTGCCACACCGGGTTTCTTACTATTTTTCGCAGTTGTTGCGTTAGCGGAACACGCAGCCTTTCTTGAAACTGGATTCGAAACGATGTGTGTGTAGTACTCGCCGAGTCGGCGGTTAAACGGAAGCATGGGCGTGACATCGAATATTGTGACAATGCTCGCCTTTTTCTTTTCTAAACGCCGGCTTCTTCTAGATCGCTGTTAATTAATCAATTAAATTCAGTGAATTAAGTTGTCTTTTCACTTATATAATATCTTCTGAATTAAATTATGGTGACATACGCCTTCTTCTTCATGTGCCAACTGGCTCAAAAAAGGTCCGAGCGCACTTAAAGAACGGGGCGTTCCGGAGTCCGTGTTGGATTTTATCCTTCTGAGATACGCCGGTCTACCAAAACAAACAAGCATCCCAACACTGCAAAATCTAGCACCGGAAGTTCTTGGAAAGGGCACGTTGGAAACTCCAATTGTAGGGAAGCTGTCCGAGTTGTCCGAATCCAGGGTTTTGATGGACTGCATAATTGTAGCAAACATGTTGATACAAGCCAGCAAACAGGTTTCATTTTTCTTCGCGTGCTGTTGCGCAACGTTTCTCAGTGACTGTTACAAAAAAAAATACAAGTGAAAACATTTTCAATTAAGATACGATATGGATTTAAACAAATCATTGGTGGTCACTATTTAATACCTTCAACATTTGATTCTTGTCCACTCCATCGGATGCATTTGTAACTAAAAATGTGGGGGCGGCAGCAGGATATCCTAATGGAA
>VYYJ01002256.1:0-22795 GCA_021029165.1 Cyphoderus albinus | reverse complement strand
AGTTCATATTACTATTTTCTATTCTGCATGTTGCATTGTATTTTGTATTCCTGCTGCTCTTCTATTACATGGATCCTCATCCGATGCAATGATTATAGGTAGGAAGGAATATGCAATGCATTTTAGTTAAATGTGTAACGTTTTATTGTATTACGCTAGGGCTTTTTACAGGTGTATTGAATTGAAGAAATTGAATGTACTGCATGTAGCAGTAAGTAATGCACAAAACTAATGTGGAAGTGGAACCACTCTCGGAGGTCGGAGAATAAATAGAAAAAAAATACTTTTTCTTTTCTTATTGCATTTTGTTACTTACGTATTTATATAATTTACAATGTTGTAGATAACGAGTATACTCGTTTTTTACCTTTGTCATGTCGTCGTATAAGTAAAAGTTGGATATGATATAACATAACTATAGCTCAACCAACGTCTCTTTTCGTTTCCTTATATAAAAAAGTACCTAACTAAAACCTAAATGCTCCCCAGCTTCTCTTCTCACTTTGCTAGTTGTAGTGTACCGTACCGAAATATACATACGAGAAAAAACGAGACTAGACCCATCATTTACCTTTTTGCCATTGCCACCCAGTTGCCAGTTCGTTTTAATATTAACTCGAAGACAGTTTCGAATATTTATGATTAGGGAAAAAAGCTGAAAGTGCGTGTAATGTTAGGCGAATGGTTGCAAAAAAGTAGGTGCATTATTAGAATATTTAATGCATATTAATGTGATTTTATCATCTCAGCTTTACTTCTAACATACGAGTTTATATTACTGCCATGTGATTTGGCAGTGATTTAAAAATAACCCGGAGGAGGTGAGCCCAGCAGGATCAGTACAGTACCACCACCACCAACAGAATCTGCGTGGATTTTGGATGGAAAAGAAAGAATTTGCATTTCTTCCTTGAATCTTCCAAGTTTGTTACGATGAGAGAGAAAAACCTAAACAACCTCTGACCTCGTTTCATTCACATCAACGGATTTCAAATCTGTACTAATTATATCTTTTCTGTAGGATTTTTCAGTTATCTTAAGTTAGTTTATTAATGAATTAATTATTTATTCAATTGTATTTATCAATAATTATCAACATCATTGATTGTAAAACATCAACCCAAAATAATACTCAAGAGTTGTCTTTGGTTGATGTTCAAGTGGTAGGTTTAAAATTGTTGTTTGTAGTTTTAAGAAATAGAAGTAAGTTAGATTTGTTAGTATTTGAAAATTGTACTATAAAAATACTGTCAAATATTAATAATCCCATTAGATTTATAATCTAGATGTTTGTAAAGGGATTGTAAAACGGTCAACACAACAAAAACTGAAAATCTTTCCAACAAATTGTGTTGTAAATGTGCTCAATTAGGAAGGTTTAGGTTTAGAAAGAAAAAATAATTAATTTGAATCAATTTCAATTTCAATCAATGTAATTTCTGTAAGTGTTAGACTGTTAGATTTGTTATTGTCTATCTATACTGTGTTAAATTGCAGCCAGGCAGGTAGGGCAAGAGTTTAGGAATATTCGGTTTGTACCAGTTCGCCCAAAATATCTGAATGAAGGAAAAAGACACTTTATTCGAAAATGTATAGTAAATTGAACAATTAGTGCCACATCCACACCCACATCGACCATCCAGTTTCAACCTCAATCAAACTCTCAAGTGTTCTTCGATTGCAGTTTGTTTCCATTGACACATTTGTGCTAGGACAAGTTTTCATTTTTTTCTTTCTTCATCGTTCCGTATTTAATTAATGTCAATTGCGAATTGCGATTACCCGAAGAAGTTAAAAGTGCGTCCGATATCAACGGAAGGAGTCCTGTCTGGCAATCTTTGTCTACGTCTCCGTGAAATCACTTTTCACTTTAAAACCCATTGCTTCGGAGTAAGTCAATGAAGAAGTAAGAAGTCAGCGAGTCCAACCATCAGTAAAGGAAGGAGCTTTTCGAATTTCTTCGTGTTTGTGTAATTTAGTAATTTCAATTCCTGATAGGGTAGATAAAGATATATTGTAATATCGAGTAAAGATTTTCACCGCTTCGTAAATAATTTTAAAATTGTTAAATAAGGTCACGCAGGTTAGCTTTTGCTTGCTATTGTTAATAATGTTATTGTTAGATATTTGAGGTTATGCTTTTTGAAAAGAATTTATGAAATCAAAATTCGCTACAGAAGAGATTATTATTAAATCCAGTTAAATTTTCTACTTTCCTCTATACTTTTGTAAACGTTGTTTGAATTATATGATAAACATGTCTCAAATTAGTGATCAACAGTCACTTGACAAAGCTGCTGAAGCGGCTCAAAAGCTCGCAGCTTCTACGAATACAAAGTCGAATCAGAATGTCAATACCTCCTCCCCGTGGTACCCCTACGGTATCAATCCGTAAGTTCTTCTAATTATTATGAATCCTCTGAAGTGAACTTCAGTAATTAATCTTTTTAATATAATGAATTTCAGTTACCTTACCCCACCAAACTATGGATATGGGTCATATGGCGGTTTCGGTGGTTATGTAAGTTAAAAGACATTAAAGCTTATGTTTTACAATATTTCACTTTGTACAAGTTAATAATAATTGAAATCTATTATTTATGTAAACTTTCCAGGGCATGCAAGGAATGAATTTCTCTTGTACCACGCCTCAACCACCTACAATTCCTCAGATGCAGCAAAACGTTTCTAAAGATCAAACCCAAGTCCCTCCACCCAATAATAGTTTACCCCCCGGTTTCAACCCTGCTCATTTCAGTCAAATTCCGCCTCCGTTTGTTCCCGGGACGAATAATAATGCTCCTTCCAACCCTTCCTCTAATTTCTCCAATACTTCGAATTATGGAGGTTTCCCTCCAAATCAATCATGGGGTTCTCACCAGCAAATTAATCGCAACCAGCAACAGCACGCCCAGAATTCGAATGCTGCTGGTCCCAAACCCATTAGATTCAGTCTTCAGCAACCAAAACGTGGCGGAGCACATGGGTTTGGAAACAAAAATCCCACGAACACAATCAATCCAAATGCTTCAAACTCCTCCTCAAGCAATTCAAGCAGTTTTCCTAGTAGCAATAATACCAACATTGGGTTAGGGGGTCAGCAGAATGGAATAGGGTTCCATAACTCAGCACCATCATATGCTAAAGTTACTTCGACCGGAGTACCAAATAGTAGTACTCAGCAGAACAATGCCGGCATCGAATATCGCACTCAGAATAGTTTAAATTTTGCATCAGCATCCATTAACCCTTCCACGTCATCAAGCCATTCGTTTAGCAGCCAGCGAGGAGCAGAGCCGGGAGGGAGTGGCCAGCAGAAGAATCAAAACCAACTAAACGCGAAAGACATTAGCCAAGTGATGGATCCATCAGAATGGCCGGCAAGTTTGCAGTAAGTTTTATATAACCTGCGTAAAAATTAAATAATTTTCAATAGGGAAGTTAAGAGAATAAATTGTAATTTCATTTGATCTTTTTTTACCTATGAAGGCAATATGTGTACCGATGCTACGACCTTTGCGCTTCCAACATGGACAAAGACCGTGTAGACATTATACTAAGAGGAAAAGTCACTCGAGCTGCTCAAGACGGTGTACTCCAAACAAAAAATTGGTCGAAAGAACCCCTCCCCGAGTAAGATCATTACTGTTTTTTTCATAATTTTTATCTTTATTTGCATTTTATACTAACACTAACCGAATATTTCTTTTCACTTTCTCTTGCGTAGAATATCTGGTGGCCAGGTGAAGATGTTACCGTTTGCTGCGATTGGACCGATAAAAGGTAAAATAACGGGTAAGCCTATTAAAACTGACGACTTTATGGCTGGTCGCGGTGGTGGTAACAGTCTTCGAGGTGGTCGTGGCGGCTCTGGTGCTGGAGCAAAACATCAGCAACAGCAACAGAAGGACCGCAACAACAAATGGAGCCCTGCCGGAGGAAAGGGTAGAGGTGGAAGAAATCTTTTTAGGGGTAATGCTAAATCTTCGTCGCCACCAAGATCTCGGTCGCGATCCGGGTCTTCGGATTCCGGCTCATCATCATCATCGTCTTCATCTGATTATTCTCACTCAAAGAAGATAAAGCGTAGGAGAAGGTATGCGCTCACTGTAAAGTTTTAGTGCCGTTATCTGAGATAATCCTTTGCGTAGAATTTAGTTAAGACAACAATACCTACCTAAAAAATGAATTTCATTGCTTGTTTCAGATCCAGTTCAGAATCAAGTACATCGAGGAAGTTTTCACCGAAGCAATCCAAGACAAGCAAGAAGAAGAACAGGCGCAACAAAGTCAAAGCAGGAAAAGGAGTTTTACTGTAAGCTGATTAAACATATTTTATTTTCATTAATGGAATCTGGGCAAAATTTTTAAGTCAAGTTTGACTTACAGAGATAAAAAGGGCAAAGAGCCGGAAAGAGTTGAACGTATTCATATGTACAGCGAGTCAGGTCTAATGCAACTTGATGAGGATTGTAAAACATCGGCTAAAATGAACGCCAGGGCTGCCAGATTTGCGAAAGAAAGTAAGATAGTCAGAAATAATTAGTTAAAAGATTGTTCATTTTATAGCAATGCCATGAACTCGGTGATTTCATTCTTGTCTTTTGTGCAGACAAACAAGGTGCAGTTGGCAAGGGTAAGACTCCACGTTCAACAATGAAGAGCCGACTTGGAGGATTTGCGGAAAAATCTGGATCTGCAATGTGGACACTTGATACTGGAGGTAACAACAGTGGCAATTACAGCGCTGGGTATGAAGAGAATGATTGGTCTGGAACGATAGTAATTGGAACTAGCAATGAGCTAGAGAAAAGATACCTTCGTTTGACAACGGTAAGTTTTATTGTCCATGTAGTGTTCGTAGTTTACTGGAACTTAATGTTTAATTGTACAGCGCCAACCTTTAAATTCATTTAGGCTCCTGATCCGTCGACAATCAGACCTGAAATTGTGTTGAAAGAAAGCTTAGAACATGTTAAAAGAAAATGGAAAGAAAATCAGGACTATTTTTATGCATGTGATCAACTTAAATCCATTCGCCAAGATCTTACGGTACAAAGGATACGAAATGATTTCACTGTTTACGTTTATGAGACGCATGCCAGAATAGCACTGGAAAAGGGGGACCATGAGGAATACAACCAGTGCCAATCTCAATTAGTTCAACTATATGACACTTTCCCTACTTCACCCAACAAAGTTGAGTTTACAGCTTACCGCATCCTGTATTGCATTTTCACAGCCAATACACTGGGTAAGTGTCAACAATTTACTAAAAGTGCTGAATATTTCATCAATTAAGCAAAATGTGATCTAACCTACGGCGATTTGTATGCTTGTTAACCGAATTTTTCTTTGGATATTGTAGATTTGGGTGATGTCATGTCAAAGTTGACGGAAGAAGTAAAAAAAGATGAATGTATAGTGCACGCGCTAGAGCTGAAAGCTGCCTGGGCTCTAAACAATTACTCGAAATTTTTTAAACTGCATGCAAATGCCCCCAAAATGGCAGGGTATCTTATTGACTGGTTTGCAAATCGTGCAAAAAAACTTGCCCTGAAAACCATCTTAAAAGCGTAAGGAGCCTTTGTGGCTGTTAATTATTATATCAATCATATAGCTACATACCATTGATTATAAAAATATTTCTTTCCTCGCCCAAACACTTAATCCTTTTCATGTTTTCAGGATATTATGCTCATGAATTTATTTAAATCAATTGACAATTTGTAGTGATGCTCTTTGCATGATTTAGTGTTTATTATGTGAATTGCACTGGCTATGCACTAATTATTTTAATGTTAATATACAGTTACCGACAGAGTATACCCACATCTTTCGTTAAGGAACAGCTAGGCTTGCCATTAGATTCGGAATGGACGAACTTTCTCACTACGACCAACTTGGAAAACACGATAATTTATATGGACCCCCCTTTAAATACAAAAATCAATGCAAAGGACTCTTTCCCACTTGTTCAATCTGCTCTTTCATAACTTCACAGTCTGTTGTAGGATTTGATGGCATAACGATCGCTTTAACCATTCCAATTCCCTATGCTGTTGCCGTGCTGGTTTACGATGATGGTTTTTTGTTGACAAGTAGAATGACTTCTTTCAAGAAGATATTTTGTCGCCCCCAAGTCTTCGCTGCTGGTGCGGGTCAGCTTTCGAGTGGATTTGGAAGTTGCAACAAGTTGTATATAAAAGCAGAAGCATAAAGGAAGTTTTTCTTCCATGTTCATTCACCTAATCGCAAGGTGGTGAGCATAAAAATGTAGAAAAATTCATTAACGACGATTACGTTTTCCCATCATCACTTGTAATATAATCAGCGCGGAACTTGGATTTATAATTATGTAATGTGAATAATCTCCTGTCGAACATGACAATGAAACCAATAAAATAGAAAATCAAAACTAAGTTTTCAACTCTACAACAGTTTGCGATTTATTAACAATTCATTTTATCAAAAGGCAAAGGTCATACAATTGCATCTACATCTAGGACAAGTTAACAATCAACAGTAAGCTACGCATAAGGTGCCTCACAAAGGCGAAATTTTACAGCTGCTTGACAATTGGTATAAAATACATCAGATTAACAAGTACATTTTAGTGATAAATCTGTAAAAAAAAAACCTGAACCTTTAAGTTTGCAATACTCCATCCTACAATTAGTTGCTTAATGGATATTAAATTAAAATAGCACAGTGTGATAATTCTGATTAACTATCACCAGCATTAAATACCAAAAGTTATTATTTTAAAAAGTTATATTGCATTGTTAAGAATAGAATATGGAAACGTTTTGGACGTGGGTACAAAATGCAGAAGTACCAATACAAAAATGCTGCACAATATTTTTAAGTACATCATCGTTACATAAGTCGTGGTTTGCTGTGCAAATTTCTGTGAAAAGCACTTAAGCAAGTGCAAAAATTCTACGAGATGTCGGTTGTAAGTACTACGGATACTCTTATAGTCATGTCTGCTGTAAATCCATTCCTCCCACCGCAGTTACTAGCAGAATATACGAGATCTCAGGAAGAGGTTGTCACTGTAGGAGATTCAGAAATTTCTTCTTCTGTTTCGAGTGGAGCTCTAACCACTGTCGTTGTGGACGCTGTTGATGACGAGGCTCCAGAAGTAGAGCTTGTCGCGGAGGATGTCTCCACTGTTGGATCTGTCATATAAAATCATTTTATAATTTCATTTTACAATTCCATCACTAAATTGAAAATTGATAAAGAAAATTAGGAAGTTAATACTTTGGCGGGAGTTGACAACTGTCGTAGTTGTAACGGTTGTTACACTTCTGATTTGATTAGTCACGCTGACAGGCGACAAAAGCGAACCACCATCAATCAGCCGTTCTTCCACGTTTCTGTAAAGTACCACAGGTTTAAGGTACAATCCACACAATCTTTAAAAAATATCGGTGAAACGAACTGTAAACTGAAATGGTCTTACGTGGTACTACTGTTTCCGCTCGATGTTGTGGTGTTGTTCGTGGTAGCATTCCCGTTAACGATATGATCCCGCACAGAATCTATTGTTATATCTGCTGCTTCAGAGCTAAGATCATCAATGCTAATATCTCTATGATTATTCGATTCGCTATCATTGCTCAGAGCACCGACATGATTTGTAGTGATGACGCCACCGCTGGATTCATTTTCTGTAGCATCTTGCTGAATTCCTACAATACTACATTTTGGTTTTGAAACTAAAGCCGCTTTTGTTGATACACAAACGCGTTGTAACTGGCTGGAGCTGATTTGATAGAATGCTTCCCCAGACTCATTGAAAGTAAAGCTAGATATGCCCGTTATATCTTCACGCTTAAGGCACTGACTAAACACAATTTGCTTGCGAAGATCTGGAATGGTGATTATGAAGACATCTCCTTGGTTTGTTAGACACGACAGGCATTTTTCATGATACGATTCGTCAGCGGTAGACACAAAATTCTGAACCGCAACTTTTCGCGTTCGTGACCCCTCCTGTGCAGTTAGTTTTAACTTTCCGAATGGTCTTAAAGCTGGCAATGTGAAGATCTAAAAACAAAGTTGAATAAAGCTCTTATCGTTGATAGTCGAGATTGACAGCATAAATATGTAAATAAAAGAAAACAATGTAATCTGTAAATACCTTGATCTGCTCCTCGCTGGATATGACGACTTTATGAGGGCCCAGGTGGTCATGTTGCGGAGAAAATCCATCCACAACTCCAGAGTTACAATCAAGAAGAATTACAGATAATACTGGTGCTAAAACATGTGAAATTTAAAAAATGGAAAAACGAAGTTAGTATCCGTGATATGATAAACACGAAAAAAGCAAAGGAATGCATAATTAACAACGGCACCATTTGATCTACGATAATTTAGATGACATGTCTCTTACGGTAAGAGTCTTACCTCTATGTTTTAACTGAATTTCCTTCGCTATCTGGCAAGTAACATCTTCTTTGTGTCTTCTCTCTCCGCCCGGCACCCCAACAGTAAAAACATAAACTGTCCCAGCATTTGTTCCAGCCCAGAGTGTTGGAGTTGTTGTTTGTACTGTACAGAACATTTTGATTTTTAACATTTGTAAGCGAGTTTGTGTTTACTCTGTCATAATTTGTAAATTACGAATGCATCTTACGACTGATAATATAAGTCTTGCCAAACGTGACCGACCGCACCATAGACGACATGGCATCATCTGCACCTCTTGCTTCAATCGCTCTTTCAATAGATTTAGATGGCGGGTCACTACCAGGGCTTTGAACGGTGGAAAGGGACGGACTTTTGATAGGACTGCTACCACTTGGTGCTCGCTGTGACCTTCCTTTTCTCAAGCGTCGAAACGATTCTCGTAGTGATTTTTTAATGGATTTACGCCGAGAAATTGGGGTATCGCCAGCAGCCATTACATCTAAAGAAGAACATTTTCAAAATGCTTAACTAGTCGGCTTATGTTTGCTTTTGCTGGCTGTTTTCAAGGGTTGCTTAAAATATAGCTTACCATTGGGATTCAGTGTAGATTTGATCATAACAACTTTTTTACGAAAAAAGTCGAAAAGTAAAATGCCATGTGCCGTCCCAACAGCCGTAACACCTGAGGGAGCTTCTAAAGCTAAAGCCGTAATTGCGGCTGGTGGTTTAATTTGCAATAAAGCACTGACAGTAAAAGTATTGTCTCCTTCTCGGTTGCCAATGTTTGGATTGTTTTTTGGTCTGTATTCTAAGGGGTCATGACCCTTCCACACAAAACCATCTTTGTCCGCCACCATGTTACAAGTTATTACCTGCATTAACAAAATTTAATTTGTAATTGATAGTTGTAATTCCACGGCCAAAACGCTACTGGCAATATTATAACATTGAATCAAATCAACTTACACTCAACTTTGAAGGTTCTTCCGGAAGTATGCCTTTCTTTAGCGAGCTGCAGCTAACTACTACGAGCTGTCCGGCAGTCCCGCCAACAACAAGAACTCCCGATTTGGGGCAGAAGCTAACCTTTTTTACAGCCAATCTGGGATCATCAGAATACGGATCGAAGGTTCCAACTTTTCTAAATGGTGGCCATTCGTCTTCATCGTCCTCCCTTGCATTACTAGTGTCCAAGGCAGTGTCTGGTAAATCATCGCTTGCAGAGAATAAAGACGACGATGAAAATTTGGTCAAAAGAACCAAGCAAGTTCCCGAGAGATCCCAAAATCGAATGGACCCATCTTCATGCCCAGTAATCAGAAGCGACTTTCCTTGAATGTTCTTTCCTTTCTCTCCCTTTTTCGCTGTATTTTTTTCGCTTCCTTGAAGTTTACCTCCTTTTATAGGCCACGGGTTTTTAGAGAACTCCCCCGGAAGTCCTACACTTTTTAATGCAAGATATACTTGGTCTGACACATTGTCCATATGATGAAAGCACGTAACCGCAGATGGATGGATTGCATTCAAATAAGGATGTGGGTAAAATAAGGGCCAATTGTCACTCCTTAGGTCTACCGCAATTAGTTCTTCCTCTGCTAAAATTATAAGAGCAGCAGGGGGTCCTTTGTCAATAGTTCCATTCTCATTATAAGTTGGGACCAAAACAAAATCGACCGCTTTCGACGTCAAATCAAATGTAACGTGCGGTGAGTCAGATGACCCTGTAATAAAGCGTGATTTTGAAATTTTAAATTCTGCTTTCTCTCCAAAAAAAATGGTTTGTTTGTCATCGGAAAACTGACCTTCGGCTTTCACGGAAACAGTAAAATGGTCTCCGTAGTCCCGTCGGGGCATTCCACCGCTAAAGGCACATAATACTTCTCCATCTTCATCTTTCCAAAACCTGATTTTACCAATTCGTTTACAAGGAAATGGTCCATAAGGAGTTGTGGCATCCTTCATAGGTTTTTGGCCTGATTCGATATCCCACACAACATATGAGCCATCGTTGTGAGCAGTGACGAACATTTTACGATCATCTTCATCATCTTCCGCCGGAAACCAGCACATGTCTTCCAGTTGTTGTGTTGCCAAAAAGTTCTACAAAAAAGTCAATTTGAAAAATGTAACTTTGAATTTGAACAGCTTTGAACAGCCATTTAATTCAAAGTTATGTAGATAGTACAGGATTTACATACCCTTATATTTTTCTGCTCTTTAATATCCCATAAAATCACAAGCCCACGTTCATAGCCGATCAGAAGCTGAGATTCTTGAGGCAATTCTAAAATACACTCCACTGCTCCTGGATTCACTTTGTAATTTTCAGGGCCGCTAATATTAAAAAATAAAAACAAATCAATGAAAATTGTGTAAATAAATGGGTATAAAGCAATCTCGGTAAGCGTCATTTACTTTTGTAAAACAACATCCAGATATATAATTTTGTCCGTTATTTCGAATTTTGGAATATCCAGCATGTAAACGTTGCCTCCTTCAGTTCCAATGTATGCTAATTTACAGTCTTCTCTAACCGTAATGGACGAAATTCGTTTAAGCCTATTAATTATAAAACGTTAAACAACATTTAGTGGAAATTCCCAAAATATTTCAGTATAAAACTTAAACTTTCTTCTCAACTTCTCTTACTTTCCATCCAGAGGATAGGACTTGAGGCGTTGCAAATTCGAATTTTGGAATTTCCATAAATGCAAGGAGTTATCATCGCACAAAGTTATAATGCGACTCTGTAATTGTAAATCGGTAATATTATCATTTCAATTTCTATCATTCAATAAATCCATAATCTATTTAATTAAACTAACGAATTATGCTTAAATAAATGATTAACTGAATAAAGACTCACCAGTCTTGGTACAAAACATATCTTGGTCACGGGCGTCTCTTCCTCCTGAGGATGATGCCCAGTGTATTCAACACCAGGCTGTCCAACGCTGTTTAAAAAATGATTATTTTGTTTAGAAGTTTTCGCATTTGCATTACACCAAACTAGGTTGAATTGAATAGGACGTTAAAACTTACATGGTTAAATCACCACCCTTATTTGCAACGGCCAAAAGTCCTAATTGCGGATCGTAGGCCAGAGCCGTTGGTTTAGAAGGAAATCCATGTGTCACGGTCTAAAAATGAAAATCATTTATTTTTATAACTCCTTAAAATGAAAACACTTAAATATTGGAAAAGTCTAGTCTTGGCCCCCTTCCTAAATTACCTGTGTGAAAGCGAAAAGTTCCTTCTGAACTTTCACCCTTTCCGCAGAAATGTGGGTGCCTTTGCCTCTTATGAACTTCAGCATGGTGGCTTGATCTTCTAGTGCCCCACTTGACGCAGGTGACGATATTTCAGTATAATCTGGTATGTTGGCAGCGTTTTAAGTACACAGATCAATTCATGTAAATTATCTCGAAGAAGTGATTAAAAATCGACAAGTCAACTTCCGCTCTGTTCCACTCCACCTTTTTCCTTTTCACCCGGATGACTCAACAAAAATGCGCTCGTTCCAACTTCCTACAACAACCGTCGTCGCACTTACACATTTACACTGTTTAGTTGGGAAGAGTTTGGATTTTACAAATGCTACAACTGTTTGCTTTCTTTCACCATTAATTAATTAAACTGGTTAATGTTCAATTTCAATTATAAACTGGACAAGTCAAAAATCACTGCCGGCCGAGCCGAAAGCGTGTGTAATTGTATAAAACTTATAAAAATTGGTCAGCGGCCAGCATTTTCTTTGGAAGGAATTGTATAGCTACAACAGGAACAATTTATTGATCAAACGAGAGATGAGCGGCGTTTTACTTGAATATTTAGGAGTTTTTGCATTTTGATCATTGTCGTATCAATCTCATGCACTGAAAATGCAGGGCAGTTGTAATATTCCTGAAAATCCAAATTAACGCATTAATTGTTAAATTATATTTATTAAAGATGTATTTATTTATGAATAAAAAGAATTTTTAACAATTGTATAAGTTGCATTTTGCTAAATTGTGTGCATATCGTGCCAGACAGTTTCAGTTTTGCAAATTCTAAACTGAACAATAATGGAAAGGAGAATTTTGTTCATCCAAACAAAAGCAATAATAAGAAATCTATCAATCTCAGTAATTAATAATTTAGTAAAAATATTGTTTTTATATCCTTGCTAATATCTTAATCTGGATCTGGAAAGCCACGAAATGTATCTATTTAAAATACTCGGTGACAATCTGACAATAACAATGATTTTATGTTCAGTATGATAAAAATGGCAATTAAACTGGCTGATAACTCTATAACACAGTTTTATAGTATATTTTGCTTGTAGCAAAGTTAAGAATCAAACGGTTTCTTCTACTTTTTCCGGTTATGTACTTTTTTTATATTACTTTTTATCTTGCGATTCGATAAATAATTGAAAAGATTGCAATTGTCAATATTGTCTTATGTCTCAATTCTCAAAATTGAACTTTGTCGATTTTTTTATGAGAAATAAGATTTTAGAAAGAAAAGATATTTTATGAGTTGTTGTTCTTTAAAAATTGCAAAAGCAGATAGGTTTTAGGTTTTATAAATGACTCATAGTTGACAGATAAACTATTAAAACATAAAAAGTGTAAAACGACAATAACACTATCCGCTCTTGTATTTTACAAGTTAACTTTTGACGTAACAGAGGTGAAGGCGTATTACACACGAAACATTTTTTCTTTCTTCCAACCTTTCTTTTCAATCAAGAAGCTTTCTTTTTTCTTTCCTTTTACAGATTATATCTCACGGTTAGAACATCACTTACCACTATGAATGACAGTTGTCAATTTGAGCGAACGACGATGACAGGGACATGGGAGGACAATTATTCCTTTCTTTGATAATTTTTGTAAGGCACTTTTAGGCCCTATATGGCCGTCTTTGCTGAAAAAGTAGATGCATTTAGTCGTTTTTCTTTCCTTTCATTATTCGTATTGTTGACTAAGCAAGTTGCAAAGGTAGTAACAAGTAACAACAAGTAAAAAACAGTAACTGTATGATGATGCCAAGCTTGCCAAAATCATATTTTTTTGTCCTCTTACAACACAACACAGCCCATTGAAAAACACATCACACATCATGTATTTCACCACAAATTGAGTGCATTTAACAAACCCGTAAATAAAGGGGTGAGTAAATATAAATATGTACACCGCTAAGCAGACAAAGTTTAGGAACCCTTCTTCTCCTGCTTTAAGAATGAAAGGTGCACTTTTGGTAATTCACATAAGATAGGTAATATCATTGTTACCTATTACCTACTTATGTACTTGCATAAATGTTAATGTAATGTACATGTACACCAGTTTCTCTGTATCGGTCCACAAGTCTCGGACAACCCCTTGCTTGAACATGTTGAGATCACTACTACCCTGGGCATTGGCTTATGGAATAACAGAAATCATGATTGAGATTGAGAGTCTCAATTTGAGACAACCAGCAGCTAATAAGACCAGAAAGTTTGCTAGTCACTTTACATTCTTCTATCACACATGCATATTTACATGAGGAAGGTGCATAGTGTGAATGAAACGTGAGTCTTTCCACAGTTTATCCCATGTCCCTAATTTTCTTTCATTATGCACGGGTAATCCATAATACTACTCGTTAACGTGTGTGTATAAAGCCATTATTAGTGGGAGGATGTAAATCATGTAAAAGAGTGAGTCTGCATGATTTGCGTTGATAACCTTTGGCAAGACTGAATTTCGAAAATAAAATGCGAAAATGGAAAAGAAAATAGAATGCACCTCGGTCATCGGTCGAGTGATGATGACCATCCTGAGCTAAAAGGTTTTAGGTAAATATACGTGTATGTGTATACTACTTTTCTATGATGTGACGAAATCATTTTCTGTGATTCTCATGTAATTGTTACAAAAACGGTTTATGGGGACTCTTCCTGTATACTGTATAAATATCCCGTCCAAAATTCAACATAAGTGGCAAATGTATGATCCATGAGTTGTATTCGTGTGAAGTTAAGCGTAAGTACGGATCCCAAACAAATCGTCAGAAAATGATAACGATACGCAAAGCAAAAAAACAAATATTAATAATGCTTGACCACACGGATATTTGTAAATGTAATGGCTGGTGGGAAAAGACAGCTCCAGTACCCAAGCAGCAGCAGAATTCAAACGCATATACAAATGTTTCGATTAATTCATGATGTAACTGTAACATCATGCCTTTATTAATATTTATTACATGATTCTAAAGGAGAAAATATCGACCTTTAGGCAACTTTAAACAGGAGAAAAAGACAGAAATAGTTGTGTATGAACTTGACTTTTAATATAAACTTTAAACTTGTAATATGATAAACGATGTACGGCCAAACATTAATTGCTACGTTCTGGAACTGGTGAACATAATATTTAGATGCGTTCATTTGATATCTAGGTAGAGTAAATCTACGATTAAGACCATTGTTAAGTTAGAACTTGGAACCTACATGTACAATAAGTTGGTCATGTCATGTATTGTTGTATTTGTTGTCTGAATAAATATATTCATTCCGGTTTAGCTTTGTTATGTATAATAAGGCACTTGTTTGTATTATTACTCATGCATGCAATAAATGCACAGTGTGACCGTTTCTGGTCACATTAACGTTTTGTGCATGGCATTCATCAACAACGAATAAACTTCGGCTCTCGGCTGAAAGTTCATAAAAAAATTACAATAACAAATCAACTCTAGTTGTATTTTGTTACGACAAAGCTTGCTTCCAGTGGGGATGATCTAATGTGTGACTGACTGAGTGACTCACTACTGAGTAGTGACTACTCATAACTCCACGTACTCACAGGCCCTACAATGTAACCTCCTTGTATGCCAACATTAAAGGGGTCGTTGTTGGTAAATAAATATTCGGTTGTTATATTAGTAATACCCACAATAGTAGTAAGTGGCAATGGCAATCTAATAAGTAACTAGAAATTATATGCGGATAAGATTTGCATTAAACTCCATATACATTGATGACTGCTAAACTGGTGTTTCTCATTCACGTCTTGTTTATCGTAGGCATTTTATAAATTACTAAATACTTTTGTGCACCATAGCATAGTCTAACAATGGGATGCAATGCAAAATGTAATCCATGCAACGGATCAATAATGTTTATGTGGTGAATTGACAAAACTCCAATTAACTAACTGAGTGATAATATTATAAAATAGTTTGTGCTTTCGATTGTAGACTTACTATGAACTGTTCTCTGTTTGTATGCCTGTGCTTTTACATGCGTCACTGCTTTATTACTTTATTACATAGATAAAGTAATGATTAACGCTTTGCTATTATGCTATTATGATTAAATTGTGTTTAACATATAACACTAACTGAATCACCACGTGATGTAAACTTCTTCGTCGTACAGGATTTGCACGAAATCACGCGTTATCGATTACGACAATTCAGCCCCTTTGTACCTTATGCTATTAGACGTGACGTAAACACTACCAAATACTTTTCATAGATTTTATTCACTATTTATTTAATTGTTAAAATCAATGTTTTGGCATAACAAACCTAAGTACACTTTAATCAATCAATAATGGCTAGATTATCTGTGTCCCACCTTTTCATAGAATGGACAACTCGTATTATTAATATTATTATTTGGTTTCAAACCCGTAGTNGCCCGTGACGTGTCGTGGAATCGTCCATAGATCCACAACAGCATCTTTTTTTGTATATTTAAAAATGGAAAACAATCTAAATCGATCTGAAATGTTGTGGCTTCAAGTTTTTAAAGACTTGCATGCATTAAAACTGATGACTGACCAAAAGTAAATTGTCGGTTACGGTTGAGGGAAAGATATTAAATCTAAATGAAATGAATGAAACTAAATGAATACATGTACAAAGCGTCCATCATCAAAACTGGTTTTATTAGTTAGAAAATCGGGAGATGAATCAATGGAGACAGACTTCGCCGGAACCATCAGTTCCACTTCCTTCTCAAAATAATATCACCAGCCTGCCGGTAATGAATTGCATCACCAGAGCAGGAAAAAAATACATAACATATATAAAAACGGTTACATATATCTATACACAAAACAATACTAGCATGCATCATTAAATAACATAAAAGAGCTTCATCTTATCTTATGTTAGGCACGATAACATCAACATGCATCCAACCAAACTGCTTGTGCCGATTAGTCATGGGAAAAGTAGTAATAACACTAGATTTCCCAATTTCTAATAAAAAGCGTAAAATTATTTTTCGTTTCCTCATGCTATCAAAGTGACGCAAGGTTTAGGGCAGCCTAGGTTTAGCTAATGCCAATGGGAGCTCCATACCGGTCTTAGACTCCACCTCCTAGAACCACACCTCTCGCATGATCTTTTTGCAACCCAATGCGAGCTAGCCAACGATACATGCCAATCTGAATGAATGAATGTGTAAAGTTGTGGCTATTGCGTTTTATACGTGGCATTTACTATTACAAACTTGCTCTATTCTACTATTACTTCAACCTCATTTTCTTTTCATAACGAACAACCAACATCTCTCATACCAGTTTTCCCCACTTTACACAATACAGATTTTCATTATAAATACCAATGTCAACAGTAACGCAAGGGTTTCATTGCATTTGCTTTCACAAGGTTTGGTCTCATCATCTATAAGAGTTGTCAAAACCAGCGGTAAATAAACAAATTGTGAAAGCGAAAAAATTAAAATTAGGCTGATGAATTGTCGTTCAGTAACATAAATATTCTGCTTTGACGTAGACAAACAAACTTCCATCACGCCATCAGTCATCACGTTTTTGTGTTACAACAGATCCAGCTAGAAAAGAAAAGCCGGAGATATCCAACTCGCTTGCCTATTCATCCAACTCGAATTTGAAAAACATCCACATTACATCGCTTTAGGAAGTGTGATGGAAGAGTTAAAAAGTACTAATGTATTAGTATTTATCCACTAATCCACTGACTACTCAAACAAAACTATTCCGTGCACGTTGTAAACTTTTGGCTGCTCTCGTTCAGAGCAAGTCCATGAGTCCACAGGTCCACAAGTGTGTCCACAAAGAACATTATTGTTCATCTCCATCTCCAAGTGTAAAATAGTTGCTCAGCGGACCAGACCCGGAATCCGTCCCAATTAAATTTGGGTCGAGAGTTGTGTGTGTGGAGTAAAGAGCATTGAATTTGAGTGCATTTACACTTTCCTGCTGAAGTTTTATATTGTAAATAGTCTGACGTTACAAAGAAATGTCGGATGATAGCTTTATTACAAATCTTCATTTATTAAGTTTAAAGTTTTAAAACCGTGCTTAAAGTGTAGTGTGTGTAAAAGTTATTCACCTATCTCGCCGTGGTGTCCATTCACATATCTCGACTCAACTCGGCAAACAGCAATATAAAAAAACCTACGGTAAGTCAGTCCAAGCAACTCGTCTAATTTGCCAGTCTCAGTAATTGATAATTAGCTTTAAATACTAGAATAGGAAAAAGCAGGAAAGAAATATTTAAGAATGTAATCGTGCTGCATCATCCGAAGCTCCATTTTCGGTTATACTCAAATATTTTGTTAAATAAGAAATTATAGCAAAACACCAAAGGCATAATATATAATGAAAGTCGTAACGTAACTCTATACATGCGCATTCCACAACAATTTATTTGTCGAAAATGTTATTTCAATTTCCTATGTCTCTGTGATTCAAGTGCTAACTGATGAATTTAAATTTTCAAGCTATATTATGAAGTTTTCTGGAATTATACCATAAACTGTCTGTTATGTTATAGCGGTTTTTGTAGTGTACAGCCTTTATTTAAAAAAGAATATTAATCTAATCTAACAAAAACAATTCAAACTCAAACGAAGCATGTAAAGTGCCTCTTGTATCCCCATGGTCCATAGACTTACCCGCTTACCACCTTAACTCTTAATTTCATATCCGGTTCATCATGGCCACGGCATTGCCGTTGTCGGTCAGGGACATTCGGGCATTTCATACAGACTGTGACTACATTCATGTTACATGCTAAATGTTACATAGGAGAGCTACATAAGTATGTATGTACATACTTTTAAATTTCTGGAGCACAGTTAAAAGCTGAGTTTATGCGTTTAGTTTAGCGTGAGTTTAGTTTCGTGAGTTTATCCGGATGAGCCAAGAAACTATTTACATAAAATTAGTTTAGGAGTTTCGTAAATAGAGGAATAATTCTTTTCACCTTCTCTTCACCCATGGATTGACGTTGAAAGTTGAAACAAATACATGTCCGTGACGTCAGGTAGCCTATGTAAACACTTTTTAAACATTCGTTGTACAATAACAGTTTTGTAAAGTTATATCTCGTTAAACATTACAATAATGATTGAGTAACTCAGTCTGCGTTACATTTACGCTATGTTACATTAAATTCTTTCCCAGCTATTTTACTCGCTTTCACCTCGAGTTTTACAAACAATTCATTTTTTTAACGATTCGGTTTCTGGTGTGTCAAACGAATCAAAATAGTTTTACTTTTTATTTTACACTCTTCCACCTAAGTAATCAAAATTACAGTTCTCTAGATTGTCCGCCTGCATATTTAAATACAAAACTGAACTTTGTTGGTAGATTATATGTATACTATAATAGTATTTAACTAGCAAATAGTCGGTTACCTCCTAATCTATGCCCTCTTAATATTCTTACGCAAAAGTGAATCCCCTGAAACTTAATTCTTGTAATCATTATTACTGCGATTTGTAACCCTTCGTGTTGACTGTTGAAACATTTTTTTCCTTATTGCAAAACCGGGCATTTATTAGTTTGAATATTTCATCATTTTAAACAAATTGTGTATACCAGTAATGTCACTCAGCCAGCATTATTTTTTGAGTCCTATAGTTCATTGTAAAAAATACCTAGTTGAATAGTTTAGTGATGAAATAAACTCACAAAGAAGCTGCAAAGCTCAAAACTATGAGGTGATATTGTAATTGACATTCTGGCAGGTTCGGCTTCCAACCTATATCTCACCTTCGTAGTTCATCATGCCAGCTCCTATGTTACTACTTCTTGTGCTATAAGTTATAGTTTATAAGTTATAACTTAACAATATTTTTATAGCATTGAACTAAAATGTGAAGTTGGCAATATGTTTTGTTATTATATTATGAGCTGAAATGACTGCCTTTAATGAGTACGAGACTATGAGAATGAGAACAACGATTGAATGCTTACATCTAGCCGCCGCTTTATTGGTCTCTATCTGTGACTATATTACTGATATCCACATAGCGCAGTTTTTATGTATGTTCATCAAGATAAGTGTAGGTGCATATTTCCGACAATCTGCTGCTTCTTGCAACTTGCATATAGGCTATTATATGATATAACCTGCCTGTGCCTATTATTATGCCTGTCTACCATACAATTTTCAGAGCACGTTGTTGTACGTCGTCATAAATGCATGTATGTCATGTATTTATTCATACAACTGTGTGGAATATTCTTTACCAGTTTATTCCGAACTATTGTAAGGTAGTAGGTAAACATCGTCATCCTGATTAGGTCACCCAACTTCTAATCTGCTTTCCGTTGGAAGTGTTTAAAATTGTGAATATACAGTAAGATGAACCAGTTAAAAGTTAGCAGGCTCATAGCAGTGCTTGAATTATTACTTTTGTACCTAATCTAATACTATCTTTGTCATTATTAGATTTGCCAGTTTTGGTGTTTCGTTTTGGTGTTACTTCGGATATTATTCAAAGAGGAAAATGTTGTCAGTTATAGTTTGTAGTACTGTTCAATGTCAAAACTAGTCCTTTTTCGAGCGAGTGATCCGACTGATTGTCATTAAATGAATTGACAGTGAAAGTGGTCTTTACAGCTACATCACTACCTGTACTTTACAGTCCAATACAATAGGTAATGAAATAAAACAAATTTAATAACCACAGACAGACCATAAAATACCAACCGAGCGGTTTGGTAATTATCGAGGGAAGAAATTCATTTTGTCTTAATGTCGAAATACCTATTAAGTATTTAGTAGACATAAAATATTTTTATTATTTATTTATGACTATAAGACCACTCCAAACCACCAAGTTTTTTCCATGTTTTATAAGAAATAAAATGGATCATACATTTTAAAACAACTAATTGTATGTAGTAATTTTGGGGATCAACACTTCTAGTTTAGATTTTATGAGCATATATGGGTGCCATTCCAGTGCGTTAGACACTAATGACTCCTAATAGATTATACTCACTCTTTCCTCACAGACATGGACTAGCCGGAAAAATGTGTTTATTAGCTCTTTCAAACACTATTGTACTTTGAGCTTCCAAGGGCTTTTGTCTTAAAAAAGTTAATCATTCTGGCTGGCACGTGCTAACTGAACTTATCTGTAATATGTACTTATGTGTTAGTTAGTTGTTTGGTAGGACTCAACAGGTCTTGCATTTAAATCGTTAATATCATTTTGTTTGTTGCTCGTTTGCTCCTAAACAGAGATTTATAATTCATAAATAGATTTAAATTACTCTTGATCTGGATAATTGTGGTTTGAGAATTGAGATTCTTTTGTAAAGTGCAACCTTGAATATCAATCAGATCAATGAAGATGATTATTATGATGCATCTGGCCAAGTGACATTGACAATGAAAGAATGAATTAAGTGCACGTTGCACCCATTATGTTTTATTATACTAAATGTTGTCAACAAACAACAAACATCATCTACTCTCTCCCCTTTTCAGATTCACGAGCTGTGCACATTAAAATTGTAATTTTTAACCCATCCCCATTAAACCTCGTTTCAAGATTCAGATAGATGTTTCGGCTTCCCTTCTTCCATACAAAGCACAACTTCACAACTGCATTGTGATAAATGTGCATTTCGGCCATATATAACGTAACGTTTATATTATAACTTTCGTAATCGAAATCATGAACAGCTATATGTCTACATAGATAGTTAGCTACATACTATAGTTAATGTCTATGATATTAACTACACAAGCCAATACCAACGCTTCACTGTTGTTTGGGCCAGTTAGTGAGAACTTCTCACTGAGAAGAATTATGTATGTAGTATGTAATTCTGTCACCCTCATGGATTTTCCCATTTTCCTAAATCAGTCTTCCGCGTTAAGGCTTTCAAATGGTTTTAAAAAAATATTATTCCTTTTGTGGTTACTAGTGCATAACTCAATCCTTTCCAACATCGAAAACGAATTTAAAAAAATGCATGACATGGACGAAAAAGGAAAAGTGCCCTTCGGTGTATTTCATTACGCCAATTGCAACATATACGCCTGTTATTAAATAACAAGATGATGATGCCAATGAATCATTGGCAATAATGCTTTATCATGGGAAGGGGTTCGCAAAATTTCCAGACTTACAAGTTTATATATACCTATATGGTAATACCAACTTGGTATTTTCTGATAAGTGTGATTTTGCCCCCAGGCGATGCAATAGGTTCAAAGTTCGTTTTGGAGCGTGTAAACTCATGTCTCCCGTGCCAAGCCATTTAAATGTTACGTCAGCAGTTATATTATTATTTTTTTTAAATCCCATTTGTTTCTTCTTTAACTATCAAAATGGTAAGAATAATTTCGTTGCAAAACATAAAGGTAAAAAACATCAAAAAAGAAATGGTCGAAGCCACTTAAAACTTTACTGCACACACGCAACAACAATTTTATGTGCTTTGATTTCTGTATTTTTGACATTTGATGATGATGATTTATTACCATCCTTTCCTGGCTCTAATATTCTTAATGATTTAAAATGGGACTGTGAATTAAAAAGATTACATAGACGAACAGAGTATCATGCATGCCAGTCAGTAACGTCCATAATCATCTTTTATATACTTCTAGTACAGAGTACACTGCATTGTAGTGTACAACACACCTCATTTGGTGATTACAATTAGGTTTAATTTGACACCTCAGTGGAAATTGGTTTACTATTGAACATTAGCAGATTCAGTAAGAATATTAAATATTAACAGAGCTTTATTCTTTGTGGCGTAAGTCACGAGAGACACGCATCACAATCTCCGTCACCAAACTAAACGTTGTTCATAATATAATTAAAATTAACAATTAAAAGGTACTGCGAGAAGGTAAACGAAACGGTTTTAATCCTGCGTGCTTATCGATTACTTTTCATTTCCTTTCATTTGTCAATAATCCAATGCATATCTTTGGTCGTTGAGGATACTTTTCGATACAGTTAATTTTTAACTGTTTTCTGCTTCATTTTAGCATAGAAGCGTAAATAGTCTTTTGAGTATATGAGTAAAGTACTATGCCCCAAAAACTTGTGCCCGCTTCACAGTTAACCTCTGGT
>VYYJ01002255.1:0-22801 GCA_021029165.1 Cyphoderus albinus | reverse complement strand
AAAACTTACTACAAAAATCATCGACGACTTACTACAACTTACTAGAGAAACTACTATTGAGTTGTTACTACTTACTACTACAACTTACTACTGACTCGATCTCCATCGCTGCTTTTATCAAAAAAAGACGTAGACAACAAGCAGAAAAAGTTGTAAAAAAGAGAATATTTTTTTTTTGGATAAATGTAGATATTCCTTTAAGATATGTATATGTATGGTTAAGCAAGATATTTTTTCTCAACAAAAAAAAATGCCGGCTGGATTTTTGCTGATTATGTATTATCTTTGTAGGTTGGTTTGATTACAATTTTTGTTTTACTTTGGTAAGTGACCACATTAAAAACTTTCTACTCCTACTCAAGTCTCTCAGAAAGAAATGCTGGTTAATTCATCAATTCCGAATTGTTTTTCAATACGCTCAATATTTAGAAAACTGTTTCCTGTGTCAGACGACGCACTATTATGTTGTAAAATTAAACTAAATGACATTGACCAACTGTTTTTGCTATTTTTCTCTATATCCTTAGACGATTGAAACTTTATGCCTAGTTTTGGTCTTGTGCCATCAATGATAATGACGAGAAGGTTATTGTTGTGTCATACAAACGAATAGAAGTCTGTTGGTATAGCTTCACTTTGCTTCAACTTCTCACTTGTTTTAATGGCTGGTTCCATTTTCATTCCTACATAAATGCTTCCAGTCTTCTTGCGACTCTTTGTCTCGTTCATATAGGCTGCTGCTGATGGTAGCATAATTTTCCTTGTCTGATCTCTCTCGGTTGACTATTATCTAGTTCATTTTGCAATTTCCCAGTTCTGTCTCCCAGTTGTACACATTTCTAATTTTCTGTTTGCATTTTCAGTGCATCTTACATATGTACATGTATACATCTCACAGCCGGGTCACAAATGTCCAATAAATATTTTTAGTTCAACGAGAAGCTCTAGTTCTGTTTCATGTGGTGGATGCATGATAAATATGATACCAGGTATTACAATATGTAAGAGATTATTCGTGCTAATTTAGTAATAAAATGGGCAAGAAGCAACTAACTTGAGGAAATGAATAAATGAAAACTTTTGTTTCATATATAGCACGTATATAATCGTTGGTATGTAATGATGCAGATAATTTTTTCCCTCGAGAAGAGGTTAGGTCAAGTGTGTCAAAGGCTGGGCACAAATTTATTGGTTGGTTACACTTGTTCAGTTAGTCTGATTGTCTACGGCGGTGACAAATTTGTGCCCACATAAATTAGATTATCTGCATCTCTCACTATCTGAAACTATGTATGGCCTAGAATAGCAAAAGCATAAATTATGATGAGACTGGACTGGACTGATTCAAAAAAAAAGTGAGCGCGACAAGAGAATATGTGACGTAAACGCAACAATCATAATTAACGTCTTTCCAAACAGACTGTAGTTTTCGAGATTAGCCAAAGTCTCTCGGCAGTATAAATAAATGATCATTGGTGTTGGTCATGGTTTGGAATGTAAGCCAACTGAACGAATTATAACGGGTTGCCCAAGAATAAAGATAGTAGTGTGTGATATGCGACATTATATTTACGAGACCTCGACGACCTCTTCTTCCTGATGTGAACCGAGTAAAAAGTTGGAAAAATTGATGAAAGATACTAAAGATACAATAATGTGTCTTTGCCGGTAATAAAGATGGATATTTCTTGAGCAGTGGACACTTTTTTTTTTGCCACAACCACAAAACTGAGTCACGATGAGCATTACAGTGTCAGAAGAGTCGCAGACACAGACTAGAGTAAATTAAGCTTTTATACTGCACATCGTCACAGTCACAGCTAAGTTAGTAAGTGGACCTAATAAAACAGACACTTTCTGACATGCTTACTTGCGGCTCATATTTTATCCACTTGAAATGGCATTAGTTTACGGGATAAACTTTTTTGCTTACTTACAAATTTACCATTTTATAACGGAGTGGCCTTTCGTTCGTCCGTTCATTGCCTCTTTCATTTTCCTCTTTTTTTCAAATGCAGAAAAATCCTTCCTTCTCTGGCACGCTCCTTCTCCTGTGATACCGCTGTCGTTGCCGGTTTGCTTGCTTGGTTTGGTGACTTATAAAAATTATGAAGTTATGTGAACTTTAGATAACTATTTTACGTACGTTAAGATTCTTTCTTTTTCTTTCCAGCCGAATTGTTATGTTGAGTTGTGAGAGATGAGCAAATCCCGTCCTCTTCTTTGTCATCTACATCACTTTCACTCCAACCTCTTTTGTAATATGGCTTCCTGTGCTAAATTTATTTGCTAATAAAAAGTTGGACAATTCGTTTTAGGTTGATATCATCTTTCTCTCTTAGTTTCGATTTTTTTTTTTGGAATTTACTACACTCAGTATGCACACTGTACATGATATGCATATATGGCTATCGTATTGCATTACATGGGTCGCAAGAAGTAAAATGATGTAAATCTAAGAGATATAGTATTATTGTTTAACTGTAACTCGAACCAACGAAAGATGACTGTGAGTCAGTTGACTTGGAAGTTATCTCTCCAGAAAAATGGGATACTATCAATGAACAAACTTAACTTTGACTCATTTCTCACAAAAAGTAACATAATTTTCCTGTCTACAAATCTATGTATGTGTGGAGAAGAAGAGCAGAGATTTTTATTATACAAGAGCTTCCGTTCTTCTTGTTACATTTTCCTTGGCTTAGCGCAGGAACTCAGCCAAACTCAACTGAGCTAAAGAGAAAGAAAGAGAACTAAAGAGTTTCCCTGCTTAACTATATATATTTTTTTTTGCATAATATTGTTGAAAAAATTCGACAGTTTTATGCATGCGTATGTATGGACTAAATGCGTGTAGGCATGTAGTGCATGCATGTTGCCTTTAGTAGTACGAACATGCAGTTTTACAAGTACTTTCACTCCAAGTCAAGTGTTACATTGCCCAAAAATGTCGTCAATTTTAGGTGGTGATGTAACATGACAATTCCATAAAACTACAGTGTACAGTCAGGTTTCAGTTGAATTGCAGTCAAATAAAAAAATAGAGTTATGTGATATAAAGAAGGAATAGTCGCGTCGGTGTTATGTCTTACATATTATTCGTGTCGTAACAGGATTTGACATAATAACTCAAATCATTATTTTTGCTGTAAGAAATAACAAAAGTGAGGCATGGCTTTGTTAAAGAGACCCAAGAATTCATTAACCATTTCTCATTTTTCAATCTTTGCGTGTGCATTGAGAGTAACGTTTATGGAAATATTATTTAGAGTAAAATGCTTTAGAGTATTGAGAGTATGTATATTTATAGAGTTGACTGTTTTTTAAATGAAATTTATTACAAGGGCATCAAATACGTCACATTGTTTGTCCCAGACTTGTTCATTAAAATTTCAGATTTCATTAAATACAAGCTCGAACCAAAATGCGGGTAATATTATATCATGTTTTTCAATAAGCTAAATTTAAATTAAGAGTGGGAAATGTCAATGTAAAGTAAAAAATATCAATTAATTAACATATTTCTATATTCTTTCATTCTCATCGACTAAAATACCAAGAGTCATGGCCTTTTGACCATTGATGACAAATATTGTCGTGGGTGTGTGGGCTAACCAAGTTGGTTAAACCAACATGTAGCGACGTTCACTGGTTTTGTGTAAAGAAAGTTATAGAAAAAGAGACAATTTTATTGGAAAATGTTGTTTAAAGCGTGTATTACCAATTTACAAAAGTTGGTTTGCTTTCGAGTAACTTTTTAAAGCTTTTTATGACAAAGTAGTATAGTGGCTACTTACTATGAGAAAGAATATTGCGCCAAGTTTTCAAATGAATGTGTCAGTAGTCGTTGGCGAGCAAAGTTAACTGAGGCTTTCAATCAACTGATATAACGATTATCATCATGGTAGGCCTTTTAGTTTTGTCAATAATAAAACTCAAGATTTTCCTTCAAACAACAGAAAATTAACTAAAAAGTAAGAGTAAAAAGTTTAAAAACTCCCCCCTACACAATCTTTGGACAAATTTAATCGAAAGTTTTGCTGTCGGAAGTATTCTGTAGTACAAGGGTGATTCGGGAGAAAACAAAGCATCAGCATCAACTTGAGTAAGTAAGTAATGAGAGGGGGAAGGCTGTGTGGTAAAAATGTGTCTACTTCAGTAGTAATCTAATGTAATGAGGGAGTCACTTTTGACTTGAGGGAGAAGGAAGTAGTATGAAGTGACAAGGAAAACAAGATCATATTTTTGGGATTTTGGATTTGGATGCGTTTTCTCTTTGGCATGATCACATATTGTTCCTATTGCGTGTAGTACTCTACAAAAAATGAGGCTCGCTCACATTCACGCTTTATTGTTCTTATGTAAAAGAAAAAGTTGGATATTTATACACTGATGAAAGTATTTAGCTAACTGAATTTTCTTGGTTGCTTTCCTTTCCATATCATCTCTTTATAAAAGAAAAGTCCACTATAGGGAGATGCTGTATAGAAATCTTTTCCCTACACACAGCATGCAAATTATTATTATATTTACTATAAATATGTATCAGACGTGGAATAGGCAAGTGGAATTTGCAAACCGGAATTTACCGGACTTTGTTATTATTCCCACTGGAGATATATTTCCATACGACAAATTGAAACCGGAGTAAGATTTTTGAACTGCGTAAAAAAGATGCAACTATTGAGATTTTGGTGCTTATACTTTTACCAAAGTCAATGGTCAAATATATTCTTTTTCCTTCTACATATGGATGGAAATCGGATTGAATCATATTGGAACTTGTTAATGTTTGATATATCCTGCCGACAAGTGAAGAGGCTTAAGATGGCTACTGGATGGATGGTTACCGTTACATAATGTCTTTTGAATTTGACAGATTTTTAAAAGGCTTAGGGATAACTTACTATGGTATGTCTTATATAATCATAATCTTGCATAATGTCAAATATACTTGAGACAGGATGAGGGGTTTTTCTTTGAAATACGTGTAGAAAATTATAAATAACTTTCCCTAATTATATTATACGGTGTGATACACTAGTCAAAAATAGCAATAAATTTTCTGGAGAAACTTGGCCTCTCCACAACATGACATTACATAACATCATAACATAACACGAGGTCCTTCACATTTCCCTACCAATCTTTTCTCCTTTCTCTCGTTTCTTTTCACTTGAGCATCAAATTATCAAGTATCGAGATTCCAGGCAGTCAAGTCTAGTCTCAAGTCGGTGAAAAATGCAGTTTTGTTTCTTTGCTCACTCACTCTAGTAATCCTATTTCTGAATGAAAACTTTTTTCATTGATAAACATTAGCAGCAAGTAACACGTAACAACTTAATATGCATTATGGTAAGGATTTATGGTGAGTAATAAGAGAAGATTAAGACTAAAAGTTGTATCTTTGTTATCATGTTACGGCGCGCACATTATACATTATTGGCACGGAAAGGTTAAATTGGCATGTTTCATAATACAAAACTCACTAACTAAAGTGTAAGTTGATTATTGAGAGTATCAGAGTATTTATACTGATGACAATGCATTTTGTTTGCAAAGTTACGATTACGAGGCGAAAGCACAAGCATGAGCATCCATATCAGCCAGAGAATGTTTTACAGGTGATGAACATTATGTATGTACATGAGATTATATTTTTGGAACTGACTCCTTGAATGCATGAATGCATCAACACAATTTTACTTCAGTTCTCGACAACTGAAGTGAAGTAACTGAAACTGGGAGATTTGCCAGAGGAAAGTAAAGGACTAATAAGATCATCATAATTTCATTTTTGCCTATTTTGTAGTTATGTTGTGTTGTGTTATGTATGTAAAACCATTTTTTGCCCACCGCTACCACCACCCACTCATCATCGTAACATCGAAAATCTCAAGGAGATGGGAATTATGTACAAAAAGAAAAGTGAAGTATCGGTCGGTTGGTTGGGCTGCAGAATGCAAAACATGCTGGTTTATTACTTGCAGATAGAATGGCGATTTCACCAGCAATCGTCTCTTTGCTTTGTTATGCAGGTTTTCATAACTGATATGCCAGTATTTAATTAATATGTCCTTTAGCTTACCTTCCTGGAAGAAAGACACAAACGAAAGGAGAAAATATGGGATAGACGCAGATAGTAAAAAAAGCTGGGTTTGTAGGTTTGTAGGCTTTCCATGTGTTATTTATTTATATTTAGTTATATAGTTTCATCAACGCACCGGTTACATCACCCACCCACAATAAACCAACGAATGAAATGATAAGGTAAATAAAAGCACATATTCATAAATTTTATTAATAACAACTAAACGTATTTATAACATAACTACGTTTGTGCACAGTCCCACTTTTATTTCTATTTTAATTTTGGTTGGATAACAATAATAATCCATACGAATATGGTGACGGTGAACATAGAAAATCAATTGAATTTATAATACGTTTACATGCTATATAGTTGATTTTTATTTCACAAATTAAAGCTAATGTTCCATTTTTATTTTGACAATACATGGAAAACTGAACAGATACAATAGTCCAAAGAGATAAAATATATCTTAGTTTTCTTTTGTTTAGTGTCCACGATTATTTATTTTCCGAGTTATCTAACATGTTAATCAATGCAGCGCAATAAAACTCATTTTGATCCGAATCTTTCGATTGTCTTAATTGAAAGGGCAATCCTTTTCATTTAACGCCATTTTACCAAAATATCATTCATTATTTGAAAACAATAGCGTGCTTTTTTTACTGCCTCCCGTTTATTTTTATTGCTTTGTATACTACACATTTCACTCAAATAATCAATTTTTGCCAATTTAAAGTAAGTATGCTCCAGTGTGAGTGTGGGTGGATTCCAAATAATGGGTAAATGAAACAATAAAATGGGTTTAGTATAGAAACATCATGACAAGTTCCTAGGCATATTTTTACGCATCAATAGCTGTAATTTATAGGTATAGTATGACAAATATCATGGCAAAAGAAAACCTTAAGCAAAGCAAAATTTATGGAGAGTGAAATAACGATCTTACCAGTATAGTGTCTCAACAATAATAAATTTATCTTTAACTTTTAACAGAGCCGTCTTTGTGTCCTGTTTTTAAATATTTTAGTATTTTTCCCTTTCAAACTAGGACTTTCAAGATTGGTGGTCACCCGAAATAAATGAAAAACGACTTAATTTATTGCCTACGGAATTTGTTGCAAAAAGAAACTCGAATAGGTGGACAAAATCTGCATATAAACCACTTGGATAAGTAGTCTATAGGACAACAAAGTAGTTTTTGTTTTCTTTTTTGAATTTGGAAAATAAAATCTTGATGACCTTCCTCACAGTGTGATCAATAAGTAGAATTTATAGTTCTATAAAAGAAGTTGCTCCGAAATGAACAAGGCTAACATAAGAAAGTCTGCTGTACAATACACAACTGAATTCTCGTCGGTTAAATAAAAAGAAATAGACCTTACATAGGTACGTTTTTGTTGCATTCATGCATTATGGATGCACTTTCGTCTTGACTTGCTTAATCTGTTATTCGTTATGGACTTGTTTTTTGTTGTTGAAAAAAAAAATAACCCACTGACATTTATGCATTTTGCAGCTTCGGCAGCAATAAAGCAAAGTAAACAAGGCCGATGCAAGGAAACCTTCTTTTTTCAGTTTTCACAATATTCACTAACAATAGTCTGACCGTCGCCATTCTTCTCTTCAACCATCAAACAACCATTTTGCTTGTGTAATGAGAAACAAAAGATAAACTGGACGAGACTTATGATACGATATGATATGCTATGAAACCATGATTAACTGAAATAAAACATTTTAGTTATCATATGCGTCGCAACCGTGGGGAAAGGGGGACGTACTCCACCCTGGATTTTGAATTTTAACATTACGTGTGCGTATGTATAAGGGAGGAGACGGGGTTTAAATACATGACGAGGTACGAATCCCTGCTCGCCCCCTTTGGTGCGACGCCACTGTCATTTATTCATGAAAAGGCTCAAATTTGGCAACGAAATGGAAATCAGTATGTTAAAAAAATATAGTTTGGTCATATTACTTGAGATTCCTTCTAGATTAAAATGTCCCTATTTTTAGACATTTGTTAATTTTATTTTACTGGAAACTGCTGCATCAATCATCATTTGAGAGAAAGACAGACACTTGAATTTGGAGTCAATGTAGAATTAGATTTAAATTCGTTATTTAGAAAGGTCCGGCTTTATTTAAATTATTTGTTTAAAATAGCAAAAAAGATGCGTGGGAGTAACAAGGTAAAATTTAAGCTTAAATTTACCACAAAGAGAATGAAATACAACGGGTATTATTGTGATTAAATACTAAAATGATATGTTTTTGTTGATGAATGACGGAAAGCTGTGTACAATACAGGGAAAGCGTTCTATTCCCTAATCATTCGATTTTGATACCTGGCACGACTATGGCATTTTATTCCCAACTCCTTCAGCTACATACGTATGGCTTATAGACTATTTCACTTTCGCCTTTCTAAAAGGAGCTATATTTTATCGAACAGCAAAATACCAGAGTTCCTTCATCTTCTATCCTGTCCTAATCCTATACGTACTCCATACCATCGGGCTGATGCCACCGTTTCGCATGAGTGTTTAAATAAATAATTGAAGCAGAAACATTATGATAAGTAAACAAACAATCCTAGACAGGACTACTTCCCTGTCCTAGTTTGTAATTATTATTATTCAATTACAACTAATCCTTCCTATTAGTTAACAGTTAACTCTATAAATTAATTCTTTAGTTAATTTTAAAGATGAGGTAATTTCAAAACGAAAAGATTGATTATAAAATATTTAGGCATAACTTTATTTATTTCAACAACAGTCCTAATGTGTTGGCAAATCTTTCCATAAAACGGTCATTTACAACCTTTATAGTTGAAGGTTGACTTTTGCATTTTACTACAAAAAAAACAACACAATAATTACAACAAATAGCCATGAACCATCCCGCTACAAGGATGCCAACGTTTGTTCAGATTACATTTTGTGCACGTGTTACCGCGCCCACATGAAGTAATAAGACAGGTACAGGCTATAGAATGACTATTACACATTAGTACTGTAACAAACAATTGTTGTGTGTTTGTTAGCAGGACACGAAAGAAAAGTGTGTATGCGCCCACATGAAGTAATAAGACAGGTACAGGCTATAGAATGACTATTACACATTAGTACTGTAACAAACAATTGTTGTGTGTTTGTTAGCAGGACACAAAAGAAAAGTGTGTAAAAGGAATGTCTATTTGTAACCACCCGTCTTCATCTTTCTTTTTTTAAATCATTTGCAAAATGCACACTCTCTGCGGCAACAAGAAATAGTCAGTCAGACATTCTTATTATTATTATGCTGGCGATGCGCTAAATTATTTGGCAGCTTGCCGCCTGGAGAAAAGATTGAAAACTCGAGTTAGTTGTTTCCAGTTACTTGTTACAGCAACGCAAAGCTTACTTTTACATCCCATCATGAAACACTAGAACTAGAAGGCTTTCCTTATAAATATGAATATACTAATTGAGCAAAGCTTGGTAAAAAGAGTATCGACTAAAGTCAAGATTTTCTTTTGTCTTCCTCACTCTAAAACTTTATCAAAAACCTGACACGAAAACGGAAAACGTGCTATCCATCCCAGTTACGCTTGCTCGCACATGAATGAGCCAAACGCGAATATTCAAAAGATAAACTTGATAACTGCACAAAAATGGTAACTTGCCACACAGCACATTGCAACCATCACTCACGCCACGGTGAATCACAGTAATGGTAATGTATATTACAAAAATAATCTATTTTTTGGCCCATTTTCATTTTCGGATAGTTCAAGGCATGCAACGTAATCATCCTCACACACCACCACTCTTCCGGTTTCCTCTAAGCATGATATACAAAATTCAGATGAGTACAATTATTTAAAAACAATGGCTACAAAAGTGCTTGGAATCGCATCAACAAACAAACACTGCACTGACAAATACAAAATAAAGAGAAAACACAGGAAAATTGCACAGAGAGAAATGAAAAGTTCACACACACACACACACACAGTGAATGGTACAATAATATGTTTTGGATTTGCTGCAGATGAAAATCAAACATGACATTTACGCGTTTCCTGCAAGGCTAACCACATGTATTAATGCAATATTTTTTTTCTTTTGTTAAATTTTGATGAAAATTAGGTTATCCTTCGGCGTCAAATCAACAGTCCTTGAGCGCAAAGCCCTTCTGCAAATTCAGAAATAAGGAGTATTCACCAGGCGATGTTTGGTATCCCACGTCCTCCCAATCGTATGGGGCCTATTGTGTCATCTGCACCTGCTTGCCGGTAATTCAATATGCGCTAATTTGATACAGATAAGATTAAGCAAATTAGTTTTTAAGCTTGTGTGGACAATTGCGTTGGCGGTTGCTGTGTTTCAATTACATTGTCTCAGTGAAGAATCCCTCTCACTTTCTCTTTGTAGACTGGAAGACAAAATTGTACCAAAGAAGAATGTCCGTCTGACTGTAGTCCGGATCGCCCCGGCAGCCTTCAGCATCCTTGCTGCAAAGTTTGTGAAGAAAGTAAGTTCATTTTAATGTTGTAAAGAGCAGGAACAAAAATTGCCAAGGACGAATATTTCACATGCATGTTTATATTTCCGATTCACCCAGACTCCGATTCATCTCAGAGTGGTCAGTTGTCCAATGGAAGTCCAAATCTAGGAGTGATCACCTCCTCCTCTGATAATGACTCTGGCGAAGAAGAGGACGAGGATGGAGACTTGGCCTCTGAGAATTCAGAGTTTGTGTCTTGCTTACACCAAGGCAAAATTTACAGGGATGGACAATCCTTCACTGCAAATGTATCCGGGCTGCCAATTTCTATGGTGGATCAATGTATGCAGTGCATTTGTCAGGTAAATATTTTTAAATTTTTGCATAATATATAAGTTTCAATATTATAGCATAAGGCATACATCATATATGAACGTTTTTTAATTCAAACGTTCATTCATGCATCTATTCATATAGAGTGGAATGGTCCTCTGTCAAATGAAAGCCTGTGCTACAATGAAGTGCAACAGCAACGGGGAGTCACCTTTGTCATCCTTGATTGCTTCCAGCACCACCTCCAACACGGACACGTGCTGTCAGAGGTGTTCCGGTAAGAAAAATAACTTTATTGTTATTGTGTTGTAAAAAAGCATGCACGTAATAGTAAGCTGTCTTATAATTGCCAGTTTTATTACCAATGTACACACACGCACGTTTTATTTTCATTCTTACATTTATGACCTGGACTTGGACAGATTGTCGATATCGAGTTGATTTATGCGAAACACGTGGAGTGAGGGAGGTGTGTGTGCAAAAATGCAATTTGGGTGGGCATGTGTCCCAGTGACATGCTATACCAAAAAAATTACCTAGAGAAAATCGTTAATCAGAGACGAGATGAAACGTGCAAAACATTCGTGCACGAAATGGTTTTTACCGTGTTATGACCACTATCATAATAATTTAAAAAAACAGCGGCTCATTTTCAATGGAAAGTGGAGAGTCTCATACCCCTGTCTGATATTATTTTATTTTCCTTTCTTGTGTCCTTCAAGATAACGACATGTTTTCTTCGTGTAAATAACCAATACTTTGGCCAGTCAGTACCCTGTGATCGCACAACAAGATTATGCACAACCTTTAATTCTTTGTTCCATTAATGTTACACACACTCTTGGATTTAATATCTTAATGTGATTGAATAGGCGATTTTACGCTGGCCATTAATAAAATTGTGTTATTCGTTTATTAACAGCATGCATTTTCAAAATGAATGCCAACTGTCAACAACAAAAGATTAGATAGGCTCCACGTGCGACTTGGTCCGATTGATTAGATTATTGTAAATTGCGAACAAATTGCCCATTACTCCACGTGGACACATGTTACTCTTGTCTTCTGGTTGTAGTAAATAATAAAATAAAAAATAATTTTACTGCGCGACACACGCTACTAGAGCTAGACAAATGAGGACCCTGTGCACCAGTTCCGTTCCAAGCAATTACGAAACGGGACACGCTAACCCACATTTTTAAATAATAACATTAGTCATTGAGAAAGAAATCATAGGATGTTTACGCTCCGTTAAAAATACGACACTCTGATTAATTACAAACTGTGTGTCAATATAGTTGATGCACATGTGTTCCAGTGAATTTAGTTCCAAACACCAAACTCGTCCAGTAATTTTAATTTTCGACGTCTCCTATTATTAAAAGTCTATATAGTCTCAACTCCAAAAGGTTTTATGACAATTTAATTTCCATTCTCCTATTTGTGTAAAAAACCTCTATATATCGGGTCATCATTATATGGCACATTCCATTTACTCACAGAGTCGAAAGAGCGATTCCGAATTCCGACTCATTTTTTTTACAAAGCCACTTGTAAGTTGGCTCAACTCACGATCAGCTTAGGCTCTGAGTCAGTAATACTGAGGTGTATGGGTCAGACGTCTGAGTCTGACTTGCGTCAGCTCAACTCAGTTGGGAGAAAGTAACTTGAGTTTATTAATGGAGAAAGTCTTTGTGTATGTACACGATGGCGCCTTGCTTTGTGATATGCCATGTCAGTTGTTGCACACTCAACAAAACAAACACCTTTTTTCTGTGGGGGAGTGGGCGTCTGTTTGCTTCTTACTCATACATGTAGATACATAATAATTAAATGTAATCTGCAGATGCATTGTTATTAACCGAAAAGAAAGAAGAAAATAATAATTTTTCTAGATATGTTACGTATCATTTATTGTATTAATTGTATTGTACTAAATAAGTTGCGAAAAACAATTCATTCTATGCAACTCAAAGTATCAAGTTCAAGATAAGCTGCCTTAAATGATGAGTGAGACAATGCAATTATGATGTACATTACGTAAAAATGACGCCATTCATCAGTTTGTCAGTGATAATCAGTATCAAGCTACCATAAAATTTTGCTTAATGGGCTCTAAAAAGTATAGCACTGTGCACCAGTTTCATCATTTTACGACAGATATGTACACATCATTAAAACGAACCGCCCACACTGTTTTGTTGCACTGCGCCGTATGTCATTCATAATCACGGTTGGTCGGTGAAATAAAACAAGACCATTCATCAGCATTAAATCTTACAAATTTATAGGCAACAATCATACAACGATTTAACTTTTAATTGTTTTAAGGAATGTGAAGAGTTGATGAAAATATTTCTTTAATAAAATGTATTCCAAAAGTAGCAGCAGCAGTTTTAATTTTTAGAGCGTCATGCCACTGCCAAGATAGTTTTGGAGTGTTTTTTTTTACTAAAATCACCACACGGCGGAGTAAATAATGCGAGTATCACCGACCACAAGCAGGAAAAAGTGTGAGATAAGATACTACGTGGGTGTATGTGGGTAACATTTAGTTTTTCTGCGACAGAGTGAGTCTTACTAAAGAAAAGTTATGAATGAAAAGAAAGTCAGTAAAATGCTATATTGACACAATGGACATAATAGAAAAGAGTATCATGGATGGCGAGAACTTTTAAAATTGCCTTTTGAAGCAACTCACTAGTATTGCTGTATAATTTTGAAAATGCAAATGCTCTTTACAATAGTGAAAGCAAACTACGCTGAACTTTGTAGTATAGTTTGGATTTTAGCTCATCAAAACAATGGTCAACTGCTTGGCGAGCTGACCTTGGTTTAAACAGAAGTGGTTATAGACTATGTGAGTGGACAGTTGCGCAAAATCGCCTAATTTGATTTAACTAAATATTATCTTTCCAACAAGAGGTGAATATTTTCTTTGTGGGTAGCAAATGTTGGTAGAAAGTCAAGAAGATATGTGTTTGTATTTGTACATTTGTAGTATTTTATTGCATCTGTCGGTGTGTTATGTACATAAGAAATTCATTGAGAAAATTGTCGGTTAGCGCAAATGTTATCCATTCATTAAAAATGGCTTACCGTCTAGCCGTTTCCACGCATTGATAGTTCAAGTTTTAACTTTGGTAAATAATAGTCATCGGGTACAAGAAAACATTTCACTCACAGACAGGTGCAGAATTAATGATGTATTTACATTTGTCTAACAAAAGTGGACACTCAATCATCAATTCAAGTTTGAATGACACGAGAAGAACATTTTGCCATGTTATTTATTTATTCTTGTCCTACACAAGGGCAAGTTGTTCAAGTTACGCAATAAAGACTTTACTTTCACTTACCTTTCTTTTAATTTTTTATACATAATTTAACTGCTTTCCTTCACTTTCACCCACATAGTACGCTTCATTCATTTACAACTCCGCGAACTTTGGTCCGCGAATCGTAAACAACTCATCGCGAACATCAATTTAGAGTGGAAACCTGTCTTTTACTGGCGTAGGAAACGGTTTTATTGCATCCTTCCTCTTCTCTTCTCATGCGGTCCACTCCAATATTCTCCAATCTCCCACTACTTTTTTTCATTTCTTTTCTCCTCATCCTCTGCACGAAAGATTGATTACGAATTAAAGGTTTGCTGTTGCACTCGTGTCCATTTGAGTTGTATAATGACTTGAGACTCAGTCGAATGAGAAAGCGAAGCACATCCGCAAAAAACCGCCCCCGCCACTAGAACCTTTTAGGGAGAAAAAATATATGGGTTCATTCAACACAGGGTCATAAAATAAAGGTCGTAATCTTAACCAACTGCTCTTAATCCTGCCTGACAAATGTAAAAAAAAACTCGACACAGAAACATGCACAGAATGCATAATTTTATATATCTTTCCCTTGTGGTATTCATTTTTTATCGAGCAACCAACAAAACAGCAGAATTGCAGTATAGTTGTGAAAATCATTTAACAAGAATTAAAATGGAAAACGGACAATCGGACTGCATCATAAACTAAAGAAACGAGTCAATGATCGTATACAAGTCTTAAGTCGTCCGCCTCAGAGAGAAAAGAGATTTCCCTTTTTTCAACTTTTTTGTTGTTGTTGTGGAGTGGATGGGTCATGGACGGATGTAAACTGAATTCGATTCATGGCATTTTGCGTGTTATATTGCTGCAATAGATACACGTTATCGGCAAACGATTTACTTTTGCCATCGCTAATGTGAGAGAATGGAGCTTTTTCATTTGGATAATAAAAAAAAACCTATCCCAACCGGAAGAACCTTTACACGGAGATGTCCTTTGTTGATAATACAACAAGAGAGCATTAATTTGTGGTAGCTATAGAATCTTGCTTTTGAAAGGCTTGGTCATTTAAAAGGAGAAATAATAAAGCAAAATGAAAAAAGATTCAACAATCGACCATGGTGAAAGCAAGGTGACGACAAAGACCAGACAGTCAAGTGTGTCTATTTTGCAATTATTGTATGTAATTGCGACGCCGTACCCTAGCCTCACAGCGACAAAGTGATATGTTCATTTTCGGTAACAAATGACTATTTTTGGGTGTCTGCAGAAAGCACAGTAAGAAAAACTAAAAATAAAACCAAAGTGGTCTTGCGTCTTAATATTTCAAGTAGTAAGGGAGATCATGAGAGATGTGTGGTAGAATCAAAATGGAGAGCGAGTAACGAGTCGAATCGAGTAGGTTAAATAAAACATGATTGTACAGAATTTCAATTTCCTTTGCACATTATTAAATACCTTTAGATAAAAACACACCACGCTCTAAGATTCCTACTCTTTTTTTTCTTCTTCTAGACCAGTCCAATAAAAATGTGGCCGAGACCAAGCAAGTCTTATGAGCTTTTGCTTCGTTGTTACATTTTTTCATGTTTCTTGTTTATATGTTCTGGACATTTCGTTCATTGATTTGTTCATTCATTGGCCCAAAAAGTTTTGGTCTGAAACAAAAGAAAAAATCATCATTAAATTTCTTGCTTCCCTCCTCCCACACAAAAACCTTCCAAAAGAGTAAGTAATTACTTATCAGGGCAAAGTTTTACAGTAAAGTAGTACGTCTGTGTAAAAAAGTAACAAATGTGCAAACACACAAAAGAAATCTTAAATAACTTTAACTTTGTTTATTGTAATGAAATGAATAACAAGCTTAATAATAAAAGCGAGAAACCAAAACAAGTTTTTCCCAGTCGATTGAAGACACATGAAGAAAGTAAAAACCAGAAAAGAAGGAAAAAAACATTGTACATTGTAGTATGGTGAAGGAATTTTTGTTCATCTGACCAAGTAAACTATAAAATTACTATATTTATTCATTACATATTGGTTGTAAAAGAAGCTTATTTATCATCATCTCCACCTACACCTCTCTGTTTTGATTTTTCATTTTTTTTTTCAATTTCATCAAAACTTTAGCGTTAAAAGTTGCCGAAAGCGTGAAAAGGAAAGAGGCTTAAATATTGATGATTATGATGATGAAAAGAATCTTTTTATTACTTTTCTATAAAGATTTTTGTTACTTTGTAAAGGTTAAATGTCAACGACACTTGGCTAGCGGTCGGTGGCAAAGTTGACTTTCTTAAGAAAATGTTATACCGTGTCATACATTTCACACTTTCTAAATAAATACATGCATACCTTTTATAATATAATTAAGTTTCGCCCTGCGTGGGAGGAATGAGGTGTATGCCGATCCACTTAAGAGTAAAATGAAATTAAGCCATTTGGGAGCAAGGGAACCAACATCTGTGTGTAACAGTCAACTTGACAAAGTCAAAGAATGTGATGTGTACTATATTATTTTTGGTGTCTGCGTCTTAACTTAAATAGATAACTAAACTAAATTATTAGTATAGTAAGTAACCAAAACCACCAGTCTCTTCTATTGGTTATATGTACGTAATTTGATAATTGGGTGTACACATGTGGGATTGCAATCAACTTTACCGAATCAGATTAGAGGTATTTGATTAAAACTCATTAACATGGAATGATCTTTGGATGTGTAGCGAATTTTTACATTTTAGTTTATTTTTTATCATACGAGATTTGGCTTTAGATGGCTAGCGCCACCAAACTAGACAAGGGCGATTTGGATTTCTCGATATTTACTAGTCAACCGACACTGTCTTTTTAAAAGTTTGAGCTTTAGTTTTTGTTTTAAAAAAAGACAAAGAGAATTAGCATAGCTTGGATTTTAAAGTAAAAGTCACAGAAATAACAGATAGGATAGAGTAGACATTGTAAGCATTTGTTATGCCGTGTGGACAGCAAAATAAAATAAAAACACAGACCACAACCGCGACCTACGATAAATATAAAGGTCATCTACATTATTTTGTTTTGTTTGGTTGGCTGGCGAAAGCGACTGAAATTAAGACGAGAGAGAACAGACGCAAAAAAATGTGCATTTTTCCATTGTCTCTTGTTATGTTTTAGTTGTGTTTGTTTTTCGTCTTTACTGGTCAGAGTGAAAGAGAAGTGGAAACATGAGATGGGATGGGACGACGAGCAAAAGAAAAGAGCAATGTGAAATATGGAGCTACCGATAGAGATGGAAAGGCGAAAGGGCGAAATCAAATGGAAATGAACCCGACTTTCATTTCATTGAATGTGCTCATTTGAAGCAATGGACGCATTAAGCAAAATTGCACCCTTCTCGGCTGAACTATATAAATAAATAAACCAAGCTATAGGTTAAGATTTCATGAAATGTCTCGGAATGTGAGAGACAGTCCTTCAGCACACTTTATTTATTTACATGCTGAAGATCTTTTTCATTCTTCTTTTGTTTATTTACTTTCAGCCTGGAGAGCCACAAGCAAAAACGAGCGTTCCGAGAACAGAAATGACAACAGTATTCTTTCGCGAGGAGGTCCAGGTTCTGCAAGGGACCGCTTCAATGACCAAAATCGACCCTTTTTTCCATTGTCGCCATCATCCTCCTCATCCATCCCCTCTTCTTCCTCCTCTTCTTCTTCTTCTTCTTCTACCTCATCTTCATCTACGTCATCATCCTCTCGGTCCACAGGTCTTGGTTTAGAAAGCACCATCTCCTTTGGAGAACAAAGCCTTGTGGGTGGTCCAGGCAGCGGCAATTCCACAGCCACCCAGACACAACGCGAGAGAGATCGTCAAAACGAAGATTGCATTTCGGCCGGAAGGTAAGTAAATATAAATAAACATGTTACTTGTTTTACGTAGCAGTCGCCGCATCTTTCTATGTAAACAATGGAAATGAACACAGGAAATGTTTACAAAGAAAACAAACCTCATCAAACTTTCATGCCGTATGCACAGCAATAATTTTATTAAACATTCATTCGTAGGTTTTACATGCATGGAACAAACTGGCATCCTGTCATAGGACCTTACGGCACGATGGAATGCGTCGTTTGCAAGTGCACACGAGGCCAGATTGAGTGCGGTCGGCTAAAGTGTCAAGCAAAGAAAGACATGCCTTGCGCAAAACCAGTCAAGGTTGAAGGTCATTGCTGTCCAATTTGCACTTCTTCAATAAATAACGGTGGGCGAGCAGAAAAAATAAAAATTTTACAACTCTATTATTACTAAAAATTGGCCAAGTACTTGTTAGAGTAGAGTGAAAGAACTTTTATCTATATACTTTTTCTTTCTTCATATACCATATCTTAAATATAGATACCCCAACTGCCGACGGATCTCGAATGTGTGTCTCTGCAAAGCAGGACGTGACCGTGTATAAAGACCAAGGATTTGGAAGTAATGGCACAGAATACATCAAATTCGGTTTTGTGAAATTACGAAAAAATGCAGAGCCTCAAGTGGACCTTCACGAATGGACCCTTAAGGATGGAGAGATTATCCAGTTTCAAACAAATTACCGGACCAGCCAAGAATTTGCTGATATCAAGGCAAGACAAACTTTCACCATTGTGGGAGCAACGAATGACAAAAATCTGGAGAAATTTACGCGAAGGGAGAAAAAGTTGGAGAAACGCTGTCTCGTTCGCTGTAGCATCCGGATTGTAGGACTAGAGAGATCTCTGAGGATCCAAAAATTCACCTCCCGTGCCAGATCATGTTTAGCTGGCGAGAGAACGGTAACAACTTGAGCACTAAAATCACTATAGAAACATTGGAAATATAAATAGTTGGTTGAACTGTGAGTCGACTCGGTCGGCTCTCAAAATCTCAACTTTGCTTTAAAACACACAAAATTTTCACCTTGAACCGGTGTCCACGCACATTACGGTATTTGTCCATGCAAAGGGGCGTGGCCCTCTCATGTGGGCGGTAATGCTTTCATTAGAGAAGTTTGGCTCTATAGAGAACAAGATTATTACAAAATGATATATTAAATGCTGATTTATTTATTTTTTACCTCCTTTTTATGATTTTTCTCTTTGCATATTTTTGCTTGTATGTAATAAAGAAAAGGTGCTTACATTTTAAAAGATATTTTTAATCGATGGAGATTATCAAAGGTAAGTATATAAGGATAAATCTTTATCTCTGCACATCATTTTCAGTTACGCTCTTTTATCATTTTGTAAATGTTTATTTTTTTATTTTTTAGCTCTTTGTTTTACTATTACCTATTACTTGTACGTTTTAATTTACACTTACAAATACTTTTTTATCATAGCGGTTTTATAACAGGTGAAAGTAAAAGTCACGGCATTTGTGATCTCGTCCTTTTTAAGGCACGCTTTAAAATTAAAATTAAAATTGCTAAAAAAAAATCACGAACACAATAATACAAAAAATATAGGGTTATTTAATTCAATGATTTTAATTAATTAATTTAATACAAATACTCAAGAAGACTTTGTCCCTCGATCCCTTACATAAGAAACTAAATCAAAATTAATTAAACAAAAATCATTCATTCAAGTAATATAAACTCCAGGAAGAATTTGACCATGATAATATTAATGATATATACATACATGACCACTCAATGCATACAATCAGTGAAAGGAACCGGAACCCGTTAAGTAAAAAAAAAGTAATAAAAATTCTTATCAAAGCCTGTCAATCCATCTCAACTCAATCAACATAATAATGCATTAATTCAAGAGTGAGAGAAAGGATAGTATGTGCGCGCGCGAGAGAAAGTTTGGTTTGTTTAATCAATTAATAGCCCTAACTAACCCAAATTAAGCCTTTAACTGTCTTGCAATGATAAGATATTAATGTATGAACACACACACACACACACAGTCTGTAATTAATAAAATATTAGATAAGGGCAACTGCAAAATTGATACAATTTTTTAGTAAATGCAGATATTAGAATGAGAGAGGACAAAGATGAGACGAGACGACGTCTGTCTAGCAGTGATAACTTTTAATGGATGTAAGTAAAGTATGTACACAAACAAAGTTTTTTTTTCATTATGACAAAAACTGTGTGGTGAAGTGAAAATACGGGTTATACTTTTGTTCGTGTCAATAAAAGTCTTTACTTAACCGTTACAATTTGCAATACTATGTAACTATGTATTAAAAATATTTCAGATAGAGAGTCAGTCAGTGTCCCACATCCATAACTAATTAATTAAATGTAAATTACAAAACAGTACTAAAGTATTACTCAACCATATAATTATTATATTGTTACAGATGAATTTATTGGAGTATAGTCATTTCAATCATTCCAGTCAGACAGAGACGTAAATGTGTGCAAATATTGATTTCATCATCCTTTGTACTTTTTCAAAACCGTCAAATTATGAATAGGTTAAATTCTTGTTGATAATCACTTTAGTGTATTAATTTTAAAATATTTATTTGCGGAAGGAAAATGTTTAGTGTATGTAGTAAAGTGTAGATATTTAATACATATCTGCATTTTCTTTGAAAAAAAGTTGTAAACTTATGTAAACAGGAATCAATCAAATGAGCTGCCAGCCGAGAACTTTTCGTTATTTTGAGATTTTTAGCTTTTAAAAAAGTTATTGCTTGACATTTATTTGGATTTTAATTTACTAGGACAAATGTCAAGATAAAAACAGAACGAATCATGTATAATTTTAAGTTCAAGAATAAAATTAGAATAAATGAAAAAATGTTAATAATATGATTTAAAATTGACTTTGTACGACTCCTATATTAATTTTAAAATAATGCTTTTTAGATTGAATTACATACATCATATTAGAAGATTAAGGCTTGATTTTTAATTTATTTATTCATGTATAGTACGGCTAGAGAATAGAGAATGTACATAATTTAGGGCTACATATGTATGTAACATTTAACCAGTGGAGAAATCCATCTTACTTATGTAAGAGTTATATATGAACGTTGTTAAAGCTAGAGAAAGAACGGAACATTGGCAATTAATTTTTAAAAAAATACATGTATATTTTGAAGAAAAATTGTGTCTACAATTTTGAAATAAGAACGTTATTTACTCCATAATAAAGAATAATCTCATAAGAAGCATAAACATAATATTTTTCGTTGAATTTCAATTAGATATATTTATTAAGACAAAGATTTATTTTCGCTGTAATTTATGCTTCAGTTATTATAATCTGTGAAATATGCACAACTAAAATAGTTAAGCATAATAATTTTAAGAAGCACAAGTGTGCCCGATGTTGTTGGTGGGTAAATGTAACCTGTCCATAATGGTGAAAATGAATATGACTTGTCAACAAAGCGTCTGGAGGTCCTTTAAACTTTAATTCCACTATAATAAATAATAAATGCTACTATTCTCATTTTCTTGCGTAAAAATTCTTCTGATTAGTGCTACCGTGTGTTTATAGCTATGTTATGAATAATCATCTATGTAAATCTAATTATGCTTTATTTAATTATGGATCCAACGAAAATTACGACTTTTGACATAATATGATGAAAAATAAACTTAACTAAATTTACTAAATACACATAATATACATGAATAATAATTTATGATACCCTTTTTAATAAAAGAATAAATAAATAAAAAAACTTGTGCAAATCATTTTTGTGCATTCAATTCAAAATGTTACTTTTGAACAGAGCATTTATTTATATTTTCATAACCGATTATTACCACGTACATAAATACACATAAAAACCTTAATTGAAACTTGACACTGTGACTGTGAGGTCAAAGGTAAGTATAATTATTAATTCAAAAGTCTACTTGTTGAAAGGATAGGAAAAAAAATGATTCCGGTTATTTCTTTTTAAAAAATGACATTAACGACGCCTGTTTTGTTTTCTGCCGGAGCCACAGAAGATTTTGATTTCGAATTGTTCAAACTCTTATTGACACTATTCTGAGTTGAAAGTTTCGTTTCATCCTTGGCCTTTTTAAGAGGTGGTGGCTTTACAGGGTCATCTACCTCTTCCTTCTCGTCTACCGCTGGTCCAGTTTCTTCCTCGTCCTCCGAAACCAAAACCTGCTCCCTCTTTGTCACTGTGTCGATAAAACCAAGGATAAAACTTTGATTATTTAACTCACTTTGTATACTTAATCATAAACCATTCAACTTTTGCATGACATACCCAGGTATCCCTCTCCATCGAGAAAATTCTTGGTCACGGTCTTCAAAACACGTCGCCGACCTTTGCCATTAGGGACATTTTTACTGCTACTACTATTTGATTTCGAATTATTAACTGTAGGCGATTCCGGTAGCGCTTCTGATTCAGAATCTGCTGTAACTTTCTCAGAGTCATCTTCATCCTCTTCTTCGGAATCTGACACAATCTGATTCGAACGTTTCGAAGGTATAGGAGACTCTGGCAAACATTCTGTAATAACAAAGCCTGATTAGTTATTGCGGTGGATAAAAACCATTAAAACAGACTTTTTTATTAAAGATATTATTTTCACCTTCTACATCCGAGTCTTTTTCTG
>VYYJ01002254.1:0-22817 GCA_021029165.1 Cyphoderus albinus | reverse complement strand
ATGAACAACAACGACGGCATGGAAATTGAAAAAATCTGGTTACCCACGCTGTGCAAATTAATTAATTAGTTAATTACAAATTCTTAGACCTAGTTAATTTCTAATCTAGAACTGACAGTGGATTTTCCAAAGTCAATTTATTTAGCTATCGAACTTGACAATGTTAGTGGTTAACTAACGAAAGCTTGTTCTATTTATTATTTACGTAATAAATACTCTTCCTCTTAAAAAAGCCAAAAATGTATCCTAATAATGTAGCCAATAATAACTTTCTCCTGTCAAAAGTTTAATGCGCGGAAAATGCACCTGGTACTTCCTACTTTTCACGGAGTTCAATGTTTACTTTAAAAGATTTTTTGATAGAGTAAAAAGTTGTTGGTTTGTGAAACACTGATCAGAATAGAAAAGAATAAATATTTACGCCTTTGGCGATTGAGCAAGTAATGAGGGGACAAACATGTTTTTGGACTCCATATTATTTTGACGCAAATTTTTGGAGATTATGTGTAATAGTAGACAAAAGTTTGTTTGTGACAGGGGCAGTGAGAGAAAGTATTTTGGCTCTCAACAGCATTTCCTTGTGCGACGCAAAAACAATATTTTTTTTCCATTATTTTCATTACTTTAGTATTTACTACTGCCCAAGTCAAATGAGTAGATTGAACAGGTGTGCGCATCACACCCGTCATCATGTCTGAATTTTAATAAGTACTTTATACAAACAGACAGACGCATCTTCTACTTTTCTATCTATCCATCTAGCCACTTGAAACTTCTTGAAGTGTTTACCTCGCTAACTTAATAAAATGCTAATGAAGGCTTCAGCTTCACCTCACTTGCCATTCGTATAATGCGCTTGTTATAAAGTAAATATTTTCCCCGAATTCAATAACTTTCTCCTTCATCATTCTCATTAATTAAGAACATTCATTTAATTTCAAATTCCATGCTCTTGCAAGACAAGTTGTACGCACTTACGTCTAATGAAGAAATTGGGCAAATTTCTTTTCACATTGGGCAAATAAATATGAAATGAAAAATTTCTTTCTACAAGATGCTGATGCTATACGTAACTTAAATATTTATATGCTTTTTCAAAACGTTTGACTAAGTTAGTCATTTTGTTAAGATTGTACATACAGGCAGATACAAATGCAAATAAACATGTCACGCCGAAGTACCCCATATAAGCAAACATCTAAATAAAATACTTCACTTTCTCAAACGAGCGCACATTTTTTCACTGAGATTAATTTATTTGCTCCTGAGGAGGCGTGGCGTGAACAAGCCTTCGTAGTCAGGCATAAATCTCAGTTTTTTGTATAAAGCAAGTTTGAGCTGACGTGCATTACATCAACATTGCATTCGGTGAGTCTTGAAAAGGAAAGGAAAATGAGAAAAGGAAAAGGGTGTGACGTAACATAAACAGTGACAAAGTGACATTAAAGAAAGTAAGTAGCAAAGCAAAAGCGACCTATTTCTTTCATAGAATTCTTTGAAACCTGGAACCTATTCTTGCTGCTTAGTCTTTCTTCACTAAATCTTTGCTACAAAAGTAAACCAACACTGTATTTATTTACTGTTACTTACACTTCGGCAAATTGGGGCAAATTGATAACTCAACTGAACAAACATCAAAAGTAAGGAAGGAACGGAAAGGTTGTCAAGAAGAATGAATAAAGTTTTTGTTAGAAACGGTCACTTCCATAATATTTTTCACACACTCCAGCCCGCCCACCGCCCACTCTCATTACCATGATACATAGTACATCATTCTTTCATAAACCCTGCTGTATCATAAATAATAACATTTTTGTCCTTTGATCTATCATTTTAATCATAGTCAATGTACCTACTAATAATAATCATAATTTTGTGGAAGATACATACATACATCTATCGATCCAAAAACAGTTTATTTAGGAGCATTGAAGAAAAAAAATGTTAGCAGTGAACAGTTAAGAATGGAAGGCCAAATTAACCCTTTAAATTATGAACTGTCTTAAAGCGAGTGTTACAAGATACATGCAAGCATCTAAATCAAATTTGCTATTGAATACTTTCTCAAGTGTGTTGACTCATCGAGAGTGTGGTTTTAGCTCTTCGAAAATTCAAAATCCTGTTTCACAATGTCGATCAATGTTGTGAAAATATACCTCCTAGGAAAACTTGAGGTTAGGGACCCCCAACTTCCATTAAAAATATTTATTGCAGGGAAAAGCGGAAGCAGAAAGTACACGAGTCCTTGTTAAAAGGTAGTATGTAGCGTAATAAAAATGCACAGTTGAAACAGGCATACGTAACATTATTAAAGTTAAAAGGGACTCACTCACCATCAAATCAACACATCACAGCGAAAAGTTTCTAATATAAAAACCTTAAGCATTCTTCTTTGGAGTAAAATAGAAGTATTATTTCAGCCAAAGAATTTTAAAAACTCAGCACATCAGACACGATCACCATTTTCTGGGAAAATTGAGCCATTTAAGTAAACAAAAATCGTGTTGATCAATTCAACCCCTTAAAAATAAGAAAATCCCGATTTTTCCTCTCTATAGAAGCTATTCTCTTCAGAATCGTACGTGAGCACAAGGAAAAGAACTGATACGCATTTCCACAAAACACCAAGGTGCACACAGGCAGAATAATGAGGAGTTTAAGGAGGCGGTGGTGGAGAAAGGCTGAGTTTGCAGACATTACAGATAGGTACCTAAATATGTACAAACGTAGATGTAATAAATACAGGGATCTCTGAGAGACGAAAACGTGGTAAAGTGAATAAAATGAACCAATGCCCTTTCGAGGTGTGGTTACCCAACCTGTCAATTACAAAGAACAGTCGACTCATCATCATCAACAACATCATACAATGAAAGTTGGTTGTTCATGGCTAGATGAGGAAACTTAATTCAGGGAAAATCACGTTAGGTTAAGGTTGCTAATTTTAGCTTCGGCAGATTACGTATTCCCAGTCTGATTGATTAATGTATAACAATAGCTGCCTAATTAAATCTCAAGGAGGATGAGTCTGGCAAGGGTTTTTGCCGAGTCACCATCGCCGTGAAAGATTAACGTTGGTAAATAATAAAAGCCTATTTTTAGTTCTGAACTCCATAACTAAAAGTAGACAGACTGTATAATAAATCCGAAGTAAAGTAAAGTGTGATACGGAATTAATCTTTTTGTAGTGTAAAAACACATGACTAAATTAAATATTTATCAAGAATGTTCGAGAATACAAAAATAGTTCCATAAACCAATATCTAACAAGATTTACAATGCACTAGTTGGACAAAACATGTTTAAGTGGGCAACCACTAACATAAGCAAATCAAATCCTCTTTTTGAACTAAAACAAAAAGCAGGATTAAGACTGCTTTGCTTTTATGTCCTTCTACCAGGTTTTTCCCAGACAGTGCCCGTCAAAGCAACAAGTTTATTTTTAATCTACGGGAACTAACTGGAACACTGCTAGACCAGAAATCTAGATTATCTCTGTGTTGTGTTCATTTGGTTATGGCTGAAAGCTTACAAAAGATTTTACTTTCTCTGGCTTCCTTGTTGGTCCAAGTCGGTACCGAGTATACTTCATTTAATGAAGCCCTTCATGGGGGGCCAGTCGGGGGCGGGGACGGGACAGCCAACAGCTTTTCAATTTGACATTTTTTCAATTTCTTTTTAACATAAAATTGGTACGTACATATCAATTTATTCATGTCACTCACAGACAAAAAATAAATGCGATTTTTAAATGACAAATAATTCTCAGAATCATGGGAATATGCAGCGTAGCTCATTTAATTGATTAAATGGGAATCTGCCTAACATACCTAAATTGGCACTTGGAAGTTTTTCTACAGGGTTCTTTTTTACATAATTCTTGTTGAGCGCCTTAAGTAAAAAGCAAAAAGGTCTGTACTGTAATATAAAAAACTTACAAAATAATTTGTTAAAATATTTGGTCTGGGTCTGCGACTCTGCGTCTGGCTCCAAGATTATGAACGTAGCAAGTTGACATAAGGTAGTCGACAAAATCACTTCGAATCACCTTTGTGCCTAACCTTGTGCGACTCTAACTCTGACTGACATTGAAATTAATGAATTGGAAATCATTGACAAAGAGCAAAAACAAGCAGCCAAGGTCAAATTTAAGACTCTGTGTCTGTCTGCTCTGCTCAAAGGGCAGAAAAAATCAGACTGACACATTGAGATTAACAAAGTGCTAAAATCTAATGAACGAGAGTAATGTAACGAGTATTGTGGAGAAAGTGTAAACAAAGATCAATAAAATTAATGATACAAAAAGGAAAAAAATCCTGGGGAAACGATGTAATGATTTCTAAGTAAAGTCAAGTCGAGCAACGGAGAAAATTAATTTATTAAATTACCATTCGTTGTATGGTGTAGCATTGAAAATCCAGACGTTGATCAACGTACTGATCGATGTAGAGCACCAGTCGAACCAGCACTTGGATTGTCATTGCAATGAACAAATGTTTGTGAATGCGAGTCCGGTTGTTCCAAAGGTTTCTGAAAAGAGTACAGAAGAAAAATTCGTTCGTAATGAATAACAAAAGCATTACAAAGGCATTTTTTCCCCTGCACCAAACAAAATGAAAGCTTCTTTGTGAGTAAGGGAATGAATTATTCACAGTTGTTTGATTTCTCCAAGACGTCTGGCTTACACAACATATCGTGATTTGCCCTATGCTTTCTCAGCATATTTTGATTGAAGTTTTTTTTATTGCAAGCTCAGCTCACAACGAACGCATCAATCAAATCATCACATCACAGCATCCGCATGCTGATGTTGAACAAAGCAACTTTTCTTTGGAGACTGAATAGAATAAAATAAAAGTGTGTAAACACGGAGTCCTGATACTTTGTCTAACACACACAAACATCTCAAATGTCAACAATATTTTTCTGACTGAGAGCCACACTTTGTGTGAAATGAAATGAAACAGATTCTGGGGAGGAAATAAATGAAAGTAGAACTCTCACTGAGAGAAAGTTCATCACGTTAGATTAGACAAACTACAATAAGTAAATAATATCCTTATTTGAGAATCTTCTTTTCCTCTTACCGAAAGCGTCCAAAAATAATCAGAGCGAGAATCAAGGAGAACGCTGAAATAATGAGTCCCACCATTTCCAGTATTCTTGTGTAATAAGCAATATCCGTTTTACTCTGAAATCGATACATACATAATCATCGTTATTGTTAATAAATATTATTAAATGTCACACACGTTGATATTTTTACCTCGTTATTTCATTATATAACAATAATAACTAAAGTTAGTTCTAATTAAGTTACATACATAAACTACTATAATTTGACAAGCAGTGTTCATTAATCATGAACACAGACAGGCGCAGATTAATTTTTTGAGAGTAGGAGTCAACTCCCTTTTGAAGCCAAAGACCACAGTTTGCAAAAAACAAAGCGTACACAAACTAATTAAGTTAAATGATAATGAAAAAGTAGATCGGCTTACGGTTAATTCCTCAGTTGAGTTACTCGAGCCTAGCAATCTTCTCATCAGATCGAGAGTGTAGTTATTGAAACAAGGCTGATAATTGGTCCACCCCATCTCTGAAATTGTTGCCTTTCGAGGATTTTGTCCCCAGGTACCATTTTCACGACACACCCTAAAAGCAAATTCTTCAAAGCAAAACAAAATCCATCATTAACTTTAACTACGCATGACTGTGACTTCCTATTTATTTAAAAAAGATTAAATTAGAAGCTTTGTTATTTCTAGTAAATCCACTAGAAATTGTATGCAACTTCAAAGAATTGTCAAAATTGTCTTCAATCAAAGAAATGTTTTCCATTTTATAGAGATCAAACAAAAGGTGCCTCACGTCACGTTATGTTAAAGTGTTGCATTACATTACATTTAGTTTCAGGCCGTGGTTAATTGTATAGTAAATCGTTAATTTCTACTTCGCTTCTCAACTCAACGTTCATTTTAGGTTTTCGCCCTTTTGCCATCCTGTCAGAAACACGAGAAAAATTCCGTGAATAATGAACTTTGATTCGTTTTATTCGAGTAGAGACCGACCCTTTTGACTTGTCTGTCATATCATCTCAGGCTAACCTCAGTAACCACGAGAAAGCAGTGAACTTTGAATTATCAGGCATAGTGGACGCTTATTAGAGACTGCTGGAAACTTCTCTCTAGCTATAAAGTTTTAACTAAACATTTTATTCAAACTTAATTCAACAGAAAGACTGTATGAATTTGAGAGTAAAGCCACAGGTTTTTTCCACAAAGGAACATTTCATTTTTCAGTCGCTCCTTGCCTTTTCCAGATCACATTAGTGGTGACGTCATGAAGGCAGGCCAAGGTAAAATAACTTTATCTAATCTGTTTACTTCCTTTCAAATTGCGTTCTCATCTTATCTCGTCAAAGGTTCGATGCGTTCACCACGCGTATGCTTATGATTCCAGATAGTTAGGAGAGAAGAAAATCCTTTCCTCAAAAATCCATTATGTTAATAAAAAGGATGAGCACATTTCTTCTACTTGCTTCTGCTCGTCGCACTTGTGGAGGCTATTGCTGATTTCATGATGTACCTAACAAAAAAATAGATGATCATTATGAACATGGGAGAAGGATGTTCGAAGGAGAATCTGAACCCAAAAAACGTAACTTTTTATGGTTTCGTGATGAAATTACTGAAATATGATCAACGAACTTGATCACCGGAACGGTGTTACCGTAACCTCAATGCGGTTCTCATACTTTATTTTGCTTTCTCTAGTCCAGGCAAACCATACGCTTCCAATAAAGTACCATGCCATGGATAAGGTGAAAGTTTTGGAAAAGTATGGAGGTTGAGGCTCACAGTAGTTTCGATAAAATGCTGTATGTTCACAAGATAACATCTCATCAAACTTAATCTTATCACTAGTAGGTGCTTACATCTCATGTATACACTTAAATTACAGCATTCTTTGTAGAGCCCTCGAGCAGTTTACCATTGTATTGCCAAACAATTTTATTTTCATTTCATCCCTTCAGCAAATGGTAATGGTACACAGAGACACTGTGAGTAACGAAGTACTTATTTTATCTTATCCATCCATCTCCAATTCCATTCCAGCCTCCTGCTTTTATTCATCTCAATTCTCAACAGTTATACAAAATGTTACCATATTTTTGAAATGTGAGATTTGTCGGATTTTATCTTTCCTGGTGAAACCCCTTCCAATGACTCTCCTCCTATCCTTAAGCATTTCTCTTTGTTCAACACTCAAACCAGCTTAACTGAACCAGCAGACATTTTGTGCATGAAGGTTATAGTAACGTGAAAGATGGCTTTGCTTCGCTTTAATGAGTAAAGCTAAATCAATGCTATAGACCATCAGGAAGGAAGGAAGGAAGGAAGATGACACTTCTCCTCTTTCTCCTTATTTTATTCCGACACGAAGAGACATTATTTAGATCATGGCATGAGCTTGAGAAATCAGGTTGTTTACAAGAAATCAGAATACACATTTACTGTAACTCACTCATGTACATGTATGTAGGTCACACAGTCACGACTGTAAGTGAAGTTTTCGTAAGCAGTGAAGTTATACTTTCATCTAAACCAAGATTTTATCGAAATGTTCTATTTATTTATAGGACCCAGATCCAATAATGTCAAAAGTCTCACAGTGATTATTGTGACATACTGAATGTAGCGATACTCACTACTAGCAATACATCTTAAGAAATAACACTTCTGTGATGTTTACAATTATGCACTCATCATCATCATCAGTCACTATAATTATTATAATTTCATCACTGAGCTTTATTTTGCTGGTCTTACTTAACCTGCACAATAAAAAAGAGGCGGGGTTGTCTTAATGGTACGTGATATGGATACTGGTACGATAGATCAAGAGAATTATTAGTACTTCAAAGATAACTAAAGAATAAAGATAACTCTCCGTGATTTTTGTCGGTGCGTCAAGAGCAATGAGCAACCAAGCGTCAAAAGATAGAAAATATAACGTTAATTTGCAATTTGCAAAGGAGACACTTCGCTTACATAAGTTGTACTTTTAAATCCTTTGATGTGCTTCCAGTAGCTACTGGTAAGAGAAAAAAGTTAGGAAATTTTCTATCGAAGGAGGAAAAGTTTTAAGTTCTCATTGAATGTATGCAATTTAAATTGAGATGTGAGTCTTGAAAACATGAAGAAGTAGCAAGTAGCACATGAAGTGCAGACAGTGAATTACCTAAAATTACTTTACATAAAAATTTAACGCTTGAGAAATAATAATAATAATCCATCATCAGCACTCTTTTTAGAGTTTTTCAGATTTTTCTCACGAGTTGAACTAGAGGCATTCTTTGCTGAATTGAGTTGAAAACAAGTCTCGACAATTGGAAACTTACTTGTTACATCATTTCCTGACTTTCTTGGGCATTCCAGTTGTGCGGTGGCATTCGGAGCGGTGGCGGGCCAGCATAGGAAGCCATCCCACACTGGAGGACAAAATCCTGCAAATATAAGTTAATATAATTTACATTACGTTAGAAAGACGAAGAGCAGGAGAAAGAAAAATCGAGCATAAAAAACGACTATAAGTGAAGATGTGAGTAGAAAAGTGAGCAGAGCAAATTCAGAGCTGAGCAACAACCTAACAATATATACATATATGTAATAAAAGGCAACCTAAGATTAGGAGGTTCCATTTATTCTTCACACTCTTGAGTAACAACACAAAACCATTAGTTCCAACTTACTTACCAGTTACCACACCATGCCAAAATTGAATTTACGTGCTTGTGTAGGTAGGTTGAAGATGGAAACAAAGAATGAACGAACGACTCACTGAGGAAAGTCGATTCGTCACCTCTACGTACTCAATACACCCTGCCTGAATTTTGAAACAAAATCCAATTGTAACGCACGAATCGCATTGCGTGAGTCAAAATCTTCGCTTCGAACGATCCTGCAGTTTGAAAGGGAATTGTCTTTTTATGTTGTCGCTTGTCTGCCTTTCTCTTGTTCTTCTACCAATACCAATCAAATTTGGAACGTTTACGTAAACTTTTATTACTGATTTGTCATTGTCCTTGCCTTGTCACATAAAAATATACCAGAATTCAAAGTTACGTAAAATGGTATTTCTATACATTAAATAAACAGTTATTTCCTCCAAATCTTAAATCCATACATGTAAAATATGTACTCTTCCAAAGAAAGTAATACATTCAACTCGAAGCAACGCTACAACTCTTAGATTGATTCTGTGTTCCTTGGATTCCTGTTCTTTATCTCCACTCTCTTCCAAATAACTACAAAAGTTTTCTATTCCACCTTGACTTTCCCATTTCATTGTCATTGCTATGATGAACTCAGTTCACTGAAGTAATTTTTTGTTCATGAGAGATTGCCACTCCAATCCGATCCAATAAGTCACAAAAGTCACTCTCCGGTAATTTGTTAAATCTTCTGAGAGCTCAGACTTGCAAAAGTATCACATCGATTTAACAACTACTGCTAGGAAATGGCCATACTTCACAATGACATCTTTAATCCAATTTGGTTGGGGCAAACAGGTGCAGTAGTAATTATGGAACACTTAAATACATACATGTTACTAGTGACACGTCAACAAAATAACTAACCAAAGTATGTGTCATGAATCCATTAATTTTAACGATATAAGTAAAAAATACGAGACGGAGAAATAAATGGTCTTTAAGTGGTTCCGTATAAGCAAACAAGGAGGATCGGATCAGATCCAATGGATCGAAAATGCAAAGCTGTATTATTTCCTAAATGGAAGGTCCGTGTAAATTCTCTCACTCACTCAGCTTATTCACTCACTGATGGATACAATTACTTACATAAACCTCAAACCGACCTAGTTTGAGACATGCATGGGAAAGTAATCGAAAGGAGACAAAATGAAGATAAAAATGGCTGATGTGATGAATTTATGTATGTACAATATATGTATGCACGCGAAGTGATTGTGATGCGGATTCATTTTGCCACAAAACGCTTTGACTTTCAAGTGTTATGAAGTGATTCACGGACTGCTGAATCCATTACTGTGATTTGTAGTGAAACTTTTTTGTTACGTTACATTCTGTTGCGTATCATGTAAAGAAGATGCCGGAGGCAGAGAAAGTGTAAAAAGAGGGAACACCAAAGTTTTTTTGTGCGGTGCCTAATTTTCTATTCATTGTCTTCTCCCTTCCTTTCCCTCCGCTCACTCCTTCCCTCAATCCCTTTCTTGTATAAATGTAATAAACAAGTTCCTGGAAAAGGAAAGGGTTTAAAAGCAGAATCAAAGGGCACATAGAATTGAAGGGAAATGAAATGAAATAAATCCTCTTTTCTGTCTATTCCTTGCGGTACAACAAAACTACCTACCATCCTACGCAAAATGCTTGGTTCAAAAACTAAAAACAAACACATTTTGTCTCACACAGTTAGTAATTGTACATCTCAGCTAAACTCAGAGTTTCCTTTTGCTAATGCTACATACACAAGAAAATTAATTTTCTTTTTTTTGTCCCACTTCAAGTACACCCAATTAATCTCCGAATAATAGCCGATGACTAAGAATCTTATGACATCATTATCACATCATAATTACCATTGTACACGTTGTGTACCACAAAAGAGAAAGTGGAGGAGAAAGTGGGGCACCCATGGAACAAAGGAAATAAGCGTATCCGGAAAGCTGAGAAACTCAATAGCGTAGAGAGCCTGTCTCATATTTTCAAAGGAATATTAATACCACTTATTTCTACGCGTTAAATTGTTTTTGAAAGGTTTCCTAATCTCTTCCACTCTCATCACGTCTTCCCGTTTTTCTTTAGGACTCTGAAATTCTGAATCAGAATAGAATGAGCAAAATGGTTCATTCGATTCCAGTTTTCCTGCCAAGATGGTATCAGGCAACAACGTAATGTAACGGTGGCTTTCATTTTCTTTCCATCTATTTCTTCAAATTATGGCATAGAGGCATAAAAGTAAAAGGAATAGGAAAATAAGATGAGGGCACGGTTCTAAGGGAGAAAGGAGACTGAGCTTGAGTGAAAATGAAACTTGAGTGATGAAATTACGCATAACCTAACTCAAGGTATAGTAAAATAACCATTTTGTTTTCGTAACAGCGCATCTTCCAAGGGAGCCACGTGTTCCTTTCAAGTCTTTAGTTCACTGATTCACTGGGTCTTCGACCTCAAGGGTCTAAGTGAGTTCAAATGCGATTTGTCAAGTTACTTTAACTCATTGATTCATTCTTTCCTGTTTCGACAAACACTTTCTGTAGTGTAGCTTCAATGCAATTGCAATTCCAGATTGTAAAAAACATTCAATTCAAAATGTACAAGTGTACAGCATAAAAATGGGTCCGTCATTGTTTGTTTGTTGTAGCGTAAAATTGGTAACGGTGTTTGCTCTTTAGAGTAAAAATAAACTCATGTCGCAGTTCCAGTTAAGTAAACGTTAACGCAACGATGATAATCCAAAAAGTTTCCTTATCATCACAATTTTGAATAGAAACTTTAGATTATCGGCGAACTTTTTGGATTATCATCGTTGAGTTGACTCCCCATATGATTTCAGAAAAGAAAGATGAAGAAAAAGTTAAGTGTTTAGATATTTGCGTTATTTCCTCTTTCGTCAGGTTTCTACGTACCAAAAATACAAGCAAGTTACAAAACCTCGGGTCTTAAAAAAGCAACCCTTTCAATAAGGATATTGTGCTTCAATATCAGGAAACCCAAAGTGTGAACTTAACTACAAAAGAAAGTTCTTAGAAAGAAGTCCGCAAACACAAAACCACATGAAAGGAAGTATTTTCCTTTCACAAAAATTTAGCTCACTTCTTTAAAAATAAAATCTAGATTCAAAGCTAAGGAAGGACGGAAGGAAGCAACGCAATAACACACCAAAATAGATAAATGAAAAAGGCCCGTTTCGGTTTCATTATGGAAGAAAAATTAAAAATCCTGCTAATAAAAACTCCAAGGACTGTGCATGAAAACCACCGTTTATAATTTCACCAGACCACGACGCACAACTAGAACTACATAGATGAGTCGAGTGGGAATTGGACAAATGTTATTTGGAGCTTATCAAATTCGTAATAATTTGTAACAAATATGATACGCAAAGCAGGACCTTTACTTTTTATTATACAGGGTGTTTACGGAGTTTGCTGCAAAACTTCGCAAATCAATTTCTGAGCAAGTCTTAACAAAAATCATTTTTGCCTGTATTTACGTTTGCCTCACTCTCAACCATTCTTGAGATAATCAGGTCTCAAGTTGACCTAAATACAGCATATTCTCCTGTTTAATGATGGTAAAATTATTTTGACTCACTCGAACTCACTACCAGTTCGAATTTGACTTTACTTGGTTAAAAACGGTCATACTATTCTGTATTATGTAGTAATTCTATTGCATGTGTATCAACTTGGAAAATATGTTTGCTTATGTATGCGTATGGTTTCACATTTTCCAACCTGGCTAGCGTAACACTCATTCTTTTGGATTTATACGGTTTAAAAGCTATCCGTCTTTGTGTGGCTACCAAATATCTTAAAGTTTGATAAATTGCAGTTTTTGCTTTGTTTTAGCAACCTCGATTATCTCGGGAAAGGTAGATAATTGGGCAAAAGTGCAAGGAATAAATGTTTCCTTAGAATTGCTTCAGAAATAAATCTGAGAAGTCTTGCAACAACCTCCACAAACACCCTGTATAAAATGGGATTTCAGGGAATTCCAACCTTATGTGGATAAAATAAAGAATTATTATGTAACTTGTTTAACTACGTTTTCCCATCTTAGTTTTAAAAATTCCGATTTATTACCAAATCCTTCCTTTCAACTGAATCTACGTTCAGACAGGCTTCTAGAATTACAACTTAGACAAGCTAAGAAAAGCTACTTTACATAATGTAAAGTAGACATTTCATGAGTGAGTCAGTCTTATAAATGAAATCCTACCTTAATTCTAGAGCATTCCAGCTTCCAGCTCAACTTCAAAAGAAATTTGTAAAAAATAATCACGTAACATTTTCCGTCGTCAGCAGTCGTCTCTTATTCACTAACTCTTACCTAATCCTACTTTAAAACTTATAATGTTAACCGAAACCGACCTTTTTAACCAATCAACAAGATAAATATGATATAAGATAACATGTTATCCAATGCATTAGATGTTGAATGGCAAATATCACCTTTCCTATAACCTCTATAGAATCGGAATCCAAAGAAGGTAGCAATGATACTTATGTGGTATATGTAGGTATAAATAAACTTTGTCGCTCTCATTGGTTCCAATTGCATCACCTACACGAATCCACCAAACCTACTTTTTCTTTAAGTGACATTTGAGATTCGAACGAACATCGAATTCCAAAAGATGAGTTACCGTAACACACACACAAATACATTAGATTTTTATTGAAAGTTAGTAACGTATCATATATGTATTGTATTAAAAAACCGGGGGAAGAAAAGCAAAAGTGAAATGTGGGCGAGTGGGTCGGAAATGTTTTTGTTTGAGGTATTTTTTGCAACAGCGATTCTACCTATTCCATTCTTCGCCTCTTTCGAACTTTATTTTGTATGGATTCTCAAGTTTCAGAAACACAAAGAGGAGGAAAAAGGAAAAAGCAGACAATGCATCTACTTTCTCCTCTGATGTGATATAATGTAATGTGAATGAGAGCGGTGAAAGCATCATAGATTGTGCGTGGTGAATGGTGAGTGTTTTCCGCTCTTTTTGACAGTATTGATACAATACTATCTTCTGATTTCTCTTCTTTCCCGGTATGTAACCCCGCATCCGCCTCGCATGCAGTATTTTCGTGTACAGAAATGCCAAGGCATGAAAAAGTGCGTCGATTAAATTCTTTCTTGACATAAAATCAAAAGCAAATTTTTAAAAAGATAAACAACTTCTAGCACTATATTGCGTCGTTGAACATACCTAATGTACACGTGAAAGAAAAGAAAGACCCGCCTGTCTTGCCCTGGCTCCATTCCTTCACTCATCATCCACATCAGTGCCCCATTTATTTTTCTATCAACATGCTGTCAAGTAATGGACATGTAAAGTAAATAAACTCTTTTCTCCGTTCTTAACAAAAACATGAACCACTTTTCGCAATTGCTGCTCATGCTCATCTTCGTCCTCCTCATGTATTTTATTTTGCCCCATTTATTTCAGAAATGACAAAACAAGAGCCGACTAAAAAATATGTATCCTTTCCGTTCCATCATCATTTCCTCGCTTTCTTCTTTCATCGGTCATATTTGATGCTTTTCTTAATCAATCAATCACACTCGTTTCATCTCTTGTTTGTGGGGCGGCAGAGGCGCTTATCAATGGAATGCAAGAGTTTAATTCATGTAGCTTTCCTTTACATTTTTTTCAGTTTACAGTCTAGCGTGTAAAATGTGTACTAATTATTTATATATGACCGTCTAGTAGCTTTTTAGTAAATAAATGACTAATGAGGAAATTCAATTTCATTTTATAAAAATTTAATTTCCTCCGAATTGAACGCGATCTTCCAAATTGCAATTAAATTAGCGAAAGTGCAATAAACCAAGAAGAAATGAAGTTCTATCATTGCAAGAGTCTGGGAATTTGTTTGTACATAAAAACGGAATTAAAAAATTATTTTACAAACCTTGAACAGTTTCGTTAAGATACGTCAGTTCACAGCTATCTTTCCCAAAAATCCCCGACTTTTTCCAGCACCATTCACTCGAGTTAGACATTTTGAAAACGGTTCTTCCAAGAAAAGCACAAAAATCCCTTACTGAATCCACTTTAGCAGCTCTTTCACTTCTATTCCTTTCTAGCACGCTCACTTCACGTTTTTCACTGATGTTCACGCTTCTCGCTCAATTATTATTTAAAATGTCTATTATAATAAAATAGTCAAGTCTGATAATCCTTCCTTACCTTTGCTTTCACAGTCCAAACCTTTTCACATTTTAAATATTAGATGTTATATTATAGTAATTAGTTTTACAAGCAAAACGCTATTATAAATTCTTCGAATTTTAATTCATTTGACTGCAGATAATTCAATCCGTAATGTGAAACTCTGTCTGAACTTGGATGAGAAGTCTCGTCTGGCAATAATGTAGCAAGTAGCCCCTGAAAGTAGCCTTGAGCTTGATCATTGCCATCCAAGATCAATAATGGCATTTTGTAATTTAAGTATTTAATAAAGTTGACTCACCAATTAATCTAAAGTGCTGTCTGTCTGACTTCAAATTTCAATTTCAATCTGCTAGCATTTTCCACGATTAATTAAACAAACTTTTATGAATTAAGTTTCGGCAGTTATAAAAACATTCAAATTCAAAGCATCACAAGTTTTTCTGTCTAACAAACCGCATCAAGCGTCTCACTCGACTCACCTGAACGCATGCAAAACAAAAACTGTGAATGTGACACAAACAACGCAACCGCTTTCTCTTCGCTTCCTCACTCACTTTCCCTCCTTGCTTTCTCCGGCTGAACTGGAGTCCAATGGCAGAGGAACGCAGAATTTATATGAACCTGAACCTCGCGATTTTCACGAATCTCATCTCTTCCCAGCCAAACTCAACATAAAATGCGTAGCACAAATTTTGCTTTTCAAATAAAAAAGATTACCAAAAACTGGTGCCGGATAAAACCTGGACGCTCGTATTTGCTTTCGTTGCACCCTACTATACTTTCAACTTTCATAGTTTATTGTTCAATGATGTGCGCATCGCATTCGCATACCTTGATTTGATTGTTTCAAATGCACAAGAAATTTTGTCAATAAATAACGTTTTCTTTACTAAATGCATATCATGTAACATCTTTATTAAGGATTCCTCTATTCTGGAATTCACAATCTAACAGAGGTACTACAAGAATTGTTAATGTGTTCATACATCAGTAAAGTTCTTAAAAATGCGCAGGTAAAACTCGTCTTTGCTTAAGAAATGCATTCATTAATTAACTATTTATTATATTATAATAAATTGTAAATTGTAACAGCACTACTGCCGTGAAAATGGAATTGCTTATTTTAGCATAGCAAAAAACACTGAATTGTACTAAAAATTGTGAAGCAAATATTCGACGTGTAAAGATTAATTACGTACATTTTCAATCATTAAAATAATACTAAAATGTAAATTCATAAAGTCCTACAATAAATTGATAGTATTTTTGTGAACCACAATTTGTGATGTGATCGATCGTAAAGTACATTTCAATATTACTTACATACAACAGCACCGCAATTTTATCCATTAAGTCCGAATTGATGAATTAGATGCGCAAAAACAAAATGGCTATATTTATAATTACGTCGTAGTGGCAAATTAGCGGTGTGTTTACTCTATTGCGTTAACCTTATCATAACCTTCCCGTTGCAAAAATCTGTAAATCCGATCACAATCAAACTCACTACGGTAGAAGGAGACACAACAAAAGGCTTTTTGTTAGTTTTTAGGGGAAAACGAATGGATCATCAGGATTGCCCATGTATTCAATGCCACATGTTGAAGCATGTCTTTGGAGTCGTTCCAACGAAGAAAACGTCTTTCTACAAATCGGGCAGGGTGGGATTGCTTCTTGCTTCGGCTGCTGAACAACCGCCGCCTCGGACTCAGCCCCTCCCAAGGTACCTTGATTCGCATCGCCGGTAGCAGCACCAGGCTGATCCTCCCTGCGGAATGAAACAAAGTCAATTTCCATTAGCTTTATTATGTATAAAAAGCCGCTTTAAAAAGGTGACTCACTTAGCTAAGCGTAACAGAGTTACTTAACCTAATAAATCAGTAAACAGAAAAGACAGTCGCGAGAAATAAAAGCGTGTATCGATCCGCTGGGTGAATAGACTTACCAGCCCAACAGTTCACGACGGACAAACCCAACAAATTGTCCAGCCACTGAAGGAAGAGAGGTAAGAGGAGATGGCAGCGACTCGTTAGCATTAGCAGCAGAATTGTCATTCCTGGTATAACATAGTTTGCAGTTTATAAAATTTTGACGAGAAGACAATCAAAAGCACACCACAGAGCAACAACAGACTAAAGCTTACTTTAAATACGCTCACAGGAACAACAATACCGCTAAGGTTAGTTTAAAAGCTTTAGGAAGCTACATGTTTTTTTAATCAAAGTTGCATGCTGGGACTAGGAGGAGCGTAAATAATTAAAACTAAATAAACTAACGCAAACTAAAAGTTTCAGGATGAAATTCAAATTCAGACTTGAATGCAGACTTTGGCTTAAGCATCACAAGGCCCAAGTTTGGAATTAATTCATGCAAATGGAATGAACAAAGGAAAAAGAACTAGCGCAAGTCAAAGGGGTTATACAAACATTATTGGGTAACGAGATAATTTGGGCTAACTCCGTCAATTGGTATTACAGTTTCTAACCACCTAGCTCGTACACTACTTTCACGCAAATTAGTTGTGAAAACAATCAAACGTTATTTGTATTAGCGAGACATTACCTGGCTCTAAACTCTGCTCCGGCAGCACCTTGAACATTTTCTTCTACGCTCACGTCACCTCCTCGTAACTGCTGAGTCACTGCGTTCAGCTCAGTCAACAAAGCTTCCTTCTCTGCCACTAATTTAGCACGCTCTTCCTCCATTTTCTTGAAATCGGTTTCGAAGGTTTGACACTGAAAAATAAATAAAAAACTCAACAATCAGCACCACCATAATTTACGACAGCCACTAAACTAACCATTATGAAGACAATGTTGTAAATTATTAATTACGATGACTTACCTGCACCTCCAAAACTTGCAATCTCTCCATACAGTCCGACTCTGCGTTAATCGCAGCAACCTGTGTGGTAAGGAGACTGATCTGTTCTTCCTTCTCGTTTAATTTCTGATTACAGCGTTCCAGCGCAGTCACAGTGTCCTCCATGTTTCGTCGCAGATTCTCCGTCAGTTTGCTCTTTTCCTCCACCAAAGCTTCCAAACTCTGGATTTTCACTCTCGCTGCTTTCAGCTCAGCCTCATCTCTCTCTTGACGCACCTTCAGCTTCGCATTAACCTCGCGACCTCGGTCAATTTCTGCCTTCATCACATCCAACTTCCTCAGCAATTCCTCCTTTTCCGCGCGGAGACCATCCAAACGAGACTGAAGGTCTTCCTTCACTGCATCAGTATCCTCCACTTTCCCGTGCAATTCCACGTTAATCCTGGTAATGCTCTCAAGTCGGTCATTAAGTTTAGAAATTAATTGCGTGCTTTTTCGGAGTTCTTCCTCTGTACTGGAAAGCTGTTTTTCCACATCCACTATCTTAAATATTCAAATTGTCAGAAAAACAGAAAATTAATCATTTGATTAGGGGTACTAAGTTTAAGTTTTTGTATTTAATTTTCTAGTTCGTTAGAAAACCAATTATTAAAATATTTGTACTAACCTGACCCCGACGTTCAGCGTTACCCTCCTCAGTTTGGCTCCGAATCATAGACACTTGGCAGACCAATTCCTGATTATCTTGGCGCAACTGTTAAATAGTTTGGATTTTCATTATACGTACTACTTTCAAATCAACACTTTAATTAAGTGCAAACAACCGCTTTTATTTAATTGCTCACTCGACTAATAACCTCGCGACTTTCCTCGTTTTTCTTCTTGTAATCCTCATGATCTGTTTTAAGTTTCTCCGTTGTGACAATGCACTGCTTCATTTTTTCATTGGAATCTGCCAACAATTCTGACAACAGATAAAAACAAACAATTAAATTAGGATTGGAATAAAACCACTTTTCACATTATTATTTATCAATCAATTAAATTAAATACCTGCTAATTTCTTGTTCTCTGCCATCAACACGTTCACCTCCTCATTGGTTTCAATCAAGTGAGTGTCTGTACTTCCGCTAGACACGGAAACCATTGATGACATTGCCGTCGACTTCAAACTAGCGGGGGTCTCCATTTCCTTAGAATGATTCTGGGTTGCACCAGGCAATGAAGTTTTCCCTTTTGTTGAAGAATGTCCCTCGCCACTTGACTTTGATTCGACGGATGACTCCGGGTCCTCCCCGAGCACCTGCGACTGTGTGATTGATTTATAGAGGGAAGATGAGGGCGTTTCAGTGTCATCCTCGGCTTCTGGAGCGTTAAGGACTTCCATGTTGTCATCATTGTCCTCGCCCGAGGCGTTCCTGTTCTCCGGAGGTGTTCCAGGTGAAAGTCCATCAGTACTCAAAACGAGGAAGGAGCCATCCTCCACAAAGTCACCTCCAAAGTAATCCATCTGAAGATTCAAACTTCCGTCGTTTCTTTGTCCACCAGAAGCAGGTGAAGAAGACATCTTTAATTTAATTAATTTCTTCGCTTAATTTTTCAACCTTGGAATTGTTCCGTCCGTGAGTTGTTTCTTGAAAGGAGAAAAGAAACGAGTAGATTAGATTAGACAAAAAGTTTAATTAACTATCCCTTTTGAAAAACTCCTTTTGCAATTTTACGATTAAGGAATTTAGTGATATGCGCTAGAAACTGTTGAATCTTGCAGTATAACCTAAACTTACAGTGCAGTGTAATATTAATGAACTGTGGTTTACTTAATCAGTCCTTAAGGAGTATTTTAGATTTGAACTTAACCAACAGCCAACAACCAATAAATTGAATAATTACATTAATACTTCATTGATATTTTTTCTTTCACACGCTTTTGTTTTTTTTTCCATTATGTGCAACAAGATGTGACTGTGACTTTGTAAGTTGAGAAGGTTAACTACTACTGATTAAGATTAAATAGGAATGATTCATCATAATATAAGAAAATACACATTAAAGTGGAGTGACTTACCAAAATGTTTAACCACTCGCTCCAAACTCCAGCACTAACTAAATATGACGAAGACGATTATCTTATCTTATCTTTTGTCTCTAAACTTATCTCAAACTTCCAAAACTCCAAGAGCAAAGCTAATTCTATAAAGCAAGTCCAATTTTAATCAATCATGTCAGCTGAATAGATACGTTTTGGTTCAGAAATTACTCATCACGAGTCACATCGTGAAATTCGTGAATTCTCCACTTCTTTACGTTTTTGTTTGAGTAATGGTCACGTTACGTTCACACACAACAGTCACAATAGTCACATTACCAAATTCTCGTTTCTTTACCTGTAAAAAGTTGTTGCAGTGGACTTGAGTGACTTCAACTTCTAAAGGTTATTATAAAAGACAAGTAAGAAGTAAGTTACTTTTTTAATACGTGTTTTAGTTTCATGGTTTCATTTTGTATAAATACAGAGGGAGGATCACATAAACATACAAAGTTACAAATTACAAACAAACAGCTTTTGTGTTCAAACAATGCATAAATGCAATAATATGACTATGACTAGCAAGGTAAAGTATGTAAGTGCAATAGCAATAGCTGCAATGCATCCACTTTTATCATATCGAATCCAGCCCAGTTCCACTTACAGCAGCACGCAAAGGATAAGCTTTTCATATGATGTACACAACATCGATTCAATGATAAGCCCAAGCCCATAAAAACCACATAATATTTCATATATTGCAAGTTGCAAGGAAAACGTTTGTACTAAAACACTAAAAGGCTAGGTTGCTGCTACGCAGTTTGGTTACGGTTTTACAAGGAAAAAGTCAAAGAGTACAGTGAATGTGCGGGCAAAGCGAAACGGCAGCGCGAACAAACTTTGTAGATTTCACATAAAAACTGCAATCGGAAAAGTTGCGAATTTTAATGTAATAATTAGGATGCAGTTAAGTTAAATGCTAATAATTTAATTCGTTTATGCTAAATTGGACGCTTCTATAACTAATTATTATTTTGCTATGTAAATTACTATTTGGTTTTACAGTTCAAGCCTGTACTATGGAAGTAAAAGTTGAAGTCATTGTAAATATCGTTTATGCATGCTAGTGGTGCGTTCAAAGCATATCACAAAAAGGTCCCTTTATTGCGAGAAAAGCTTTGCCAGTTTTAGCCATGGATTTTTCAACCATAGAAGAAAGCTTAAAAGACATTAAAGCAGATCAAAGTTTAATAAAAGCAGATCTAAGTTTAATAAAAGCAGATCAAAGTTTAATAAAAACAATAGTTTTTCTCCTCTTTCTTTTTGTTCTGATTCTTAGCGGTATTGTTGCTTGGGTGTTTAAACGCACAACATCTCTTTCTCACAGATTCGAAAGAATAAATATAGGAAATTTATTGAATCAACAGCAGCGTGGGGAAAACATTCCGTTGGAAAATTTGGAAAATCCGGGAAACGGTAAGTTATAAAAAATATGCTGAAATTTGATAATTTTAGAACAAAAATGCGTTTCAACTTATAATTTTAAAAAAATCTTACTTTGAATTCGGAATTGTGTAATTTAAAAAGCTTAATCAATGGATAATTACATTCTATCAATTCTCCAACCCTGTTTATAGATTAACATATCTGAATGAAATTCTCAATTATTAAGTATTTGCAGGTTGGTCAGGTTCAAAAGTTCCAATTTCATATATGCAAGAAGAAAAATTTCCAAAATATGGACAGTGTATTTTAAATCGATTGACACCGGAATCAGCTGCAAACGGAAAATATTGACTTTACCAAATATGCTAAAGCATCAGGGAACGGCAGTCATCTGTTCATTACTTTTTGAAAACTATGATGCTTTACAAGACTTTACAATTTATTTTCAAGCCACAAAGAGCGGATTCGTGGCCCCGACATGACACACAAATGCGACTTCACTTCCGGTGAATCCCGGACCACATGCCATGGAATGCGGGGCCTTGGTAGAACATTGTTTCATCTCCTCTTATTCAAGTGTGTACCATACTGTGTTGATAATGTTTGCCAATAACTTACTATTTTTTATTAACACTTTCGGTTTACGTATTTTTGTGTTGCTGAATTATTCTTTGCGGATATTGCAATATGTATTATCTGCACTGTTAGTGGTTTTGTATTAGTTACTTCCCTTACAAAACGTGCGCATCGGGTATCCGTTGATAAAGCAAAGGATTATTTGTTATAATCTAAGGCATAGTGTATAATTTTCAAACACAATGTGCTTTTTGTTTTCTTTACAAATTTCCTGTTACATATAGGTATTTAATTTTTGAATGCAGTTAATTCAAAATGCAAGTTACATACATGTAAAGATTAATTACACCCATAAAATGTAATATTTATAGTTGATTGTTTAGCGCAGAGCTGTACATTTTATTACCAAGACGTATTGAGCAGCAGAGAACCAATCAAATAAAATGAAAAAGCTTTAGAGAAAGTACGTATGGCCGACGGACAATTTTTTATGGAGATTATTTGTTGTCACGTAATCTTTCTACTACGACTTTTGACTAGTCAGGTGGCCATGCAGTTAGCAGTTGTTTTGAGGTTTTTAGAAATCACCCTATCAGCGGCAATACTACCGCTTTAGCTCCCTTTTATTAAGGACATATAAGTTATGTATGATTTATAGGACAACAATTTAAAAGTTTTCGTCATTTAAACAATTATGAAGAACTAAAAATGAAAACTAGTATAAGCAAAACGTTTACGTTTATAACGGACTACAGCGAGAGTCTATCCAGGACACCATTAATAGACAGGCTTCAAGAAAAATTCAGAAACTAATGTGAATGAAGAAGTTTTGAAAATATGTTGATTTAATCAAGCGGATAAGGCCTATCAAGCGGCCAGCTTCCCCGAAGAACAAATAGTTTTTCCTTTTTTTCTAATTTACCTTCGGATGCTATTCCCTTAAGGGGGTTTCATTTAGCTGGCAGAGAAGCAAGGAGTACAATCTCCTGTCACAAACGGTA
>VYYJ01002253.1:0-22824 GCA_021029165.1 Cyphoderus albinus | reverse complement strand
ATGGTGAAAATAAGTTATCTGAATTAAAGTAAACATTGAATTGTAAAAGTAAATAAAAACTGAACTCGCCTCATCGCGGTATGCAATAACGCGCTGTGCTATCCAGCTATTCCGGCAGGTTCTGTCATGGTAGCTCTTACAAATGTGATTCCACCAGAACCAATTCCAAAATCTAGAACTCAATGCTACAAAAGCGATGCACCAAATAATCTGAAAAATATTTAAACGTAGTTAAAACCTTATCGTTTACATCTAATCTCTAGCCAAAAAATTAAATGATGCATTACTATATGTATTTTAATCTTACCAGAAGCAGTATTTGAGAGTAGAATGCAATCCGTTTGTGCCAGCTACTCTTGGAGCCGAAACTCTGAATTTTGTTCCGAATCGTTCTCGAAAGGCTTGGAACATTGATTTCCAGGCAAAGAATGATCAACTGAATAATTTCAAGTCCCATTGTGATCCCGCTGTACCCAAACAAGATGAACAGAATGACGAAAGTCTTTGAAGCCAAGTATGTTTCTGACTTATCTGCGAATTCGTCCAGCATCCACTCGTAGTTGAAGAAAAGAAGAACAAAGAATCCGACAATGTAACTAAGAAAACTTGCATAGCAGGAATGAAGGTTTCTCCAGAATTCCCAACTGAATCGATTGTCGTTGTCTTCTTCATTTTCGGACACGTTTAGTTCTTTCAGTGGAGACGCATCTTTGGAGCTGGAGTCTGACGAATATGAATCACTCGTGTCCCCATCCAGTGGCTCATGTTTCCGCTTCTTTTGATTCTCATCTTCATCGTGATGAAATTTCCGCTTATCACGATGGTTTAACTTCAATCCTGCTTCAGTTTCAGTTATTTTACGTTCACGTGAAACTTTCTTCTTCAAAGTCGAAGCAGAGCGACATTCGGAAGGAATTGTTTCCGAATCAGTAGTTTCCGGGTCGCCTCCACTGGAGCTTGAGCCATTCTTAGCCTGAGGGGTTTCAGTTTCCACTTCCATTATTTATGAAACTAGTCGCTTTCCCAGAAAAGCTACAACAACAACAGATGACAGAACAATTATTGTTTGGTTGACGGTGAGTGCAACGGTTAAGCTGATTATGATCATGAGATTAACGGAAGACGAATACGGAATCAATGAATCAAAAACAGAGTGAAAGCACAGATCCAAACAAGGAATGTATTGACTATTGAACTTGAGCTGTTGAGTGTTGAGCCCTACGGTCAAATAATCAAACCTCGCTTCGGCTTCTCTACTCAATTGAATTGGGAATTGGCCTAAGTATTTTTGCCACACGCAATATTATTTCTGTGATGTGTCGTCTAACATTTAAAAATAATTTTTCAGAACAAAGTCGCTTTCACCGCTGATTTTTGTATGGGAAAAGCAAATGAGAAATCAATTCAATTGTAAAATTAAACGAAAATGTAAAACATGTTCATCGGTTTAACCACCATGCAATGCAGCCCACTCAATCAATAGATAATTTTTGTGAAAACCCAACAACACGTATGAAAATGATTTTCAATGCCGTCATCAAATGTAAAATGTTTTTAGCTTTTTTTATTTAATTTTTAAAAGACGTATTCGGTATAGATTTAATATAAAAACAAAACAAGTTTTATTTCGGTACAATTTATCTTCTATCCGTTTTTCCTACTCCACGCTTGCCAGTAAACAAATGTTTCGGTTTCAGATTGAAAATATGACGATCTCCTTCTCCCTTACGGGCCAGATTTGCGATACCCTTCTTCTGGGCCTTTGCCTTCTGCTTCAGCAATTTGTGCTTCATCTAATTAAAAAACACCAAAATTTTAATGACAGAGAAAAATGCATAAGATTATTTACAATTATACCAGTGAGAATGTGAAAATAATCAAACACTTACGCTGACGTCCTTGATGCCCATTTCATCCCTCGGGGGCTTGGACATAGATCTAGATCGCGATCGGGCAGTAGATTCTCGCCGAACTCTTTTTTCTGGTGGTGGACGAGATCTTGTGCGGCTCACCGATCGAGCAAAGTGTGCCTAGTGAAACAAACGAGAAGAGATTTTGTAAATTGAAATAATCATTAAATAATATTAAATATTAAACACAATCCATGGTCCACGGCCTTACGTTGGGGTTATCGGTGTCAATTTCTACGCCAAGTTCGCTCATCTTCCTCTTCAAGCCAGCCACAGATCGCTCTCGCGTTTTCGCCACAGTATTACGAGGCAGCGTTGGCTTTTTAGTTTTCTTCTTCAAGTCACGTTCAATCTGTGTAAGCATTTCAAGTGAAGATTAATTAAATGTAAATAAATTATGAACCTGATGTATAATCAGTTGTTGTACAAATACAAACCTTCATGATCTTCTTCTTTTCGCGAATTTTTGCAGCTAGGCCCCGAATGTTATGTGTTTCTTCATCCTCCTCTTCGTCTGAATCATCGTAGTATCCTGCCTGAGTACGCGTTTCTTCATCCTTTTCCAATTCTTCCAATTTCTATTTTAAAGAGTCCGATATTTATAATTTCTTTAGCATTTATCTTTAGATATATGCAAATACTAGAGAATAGAATTCTTCCACAATATTTTACCCTTAAAATGTCCGGATCAATGTAGTCAGCAATGTTGTGTCCCTCCCAAATTTCTGGAATCACGTCATACTTGAAATCCTCAGGAAGATCGTAATGTTTTTTCATGTCCAAAATATAATCATCACCAAGCTCTTGTTCGATATCCTTTTCTAGCTTTTTCTTTGGGAGCTCTCCTTCTGTCAGCATTGCGTATTTTCTCAACATTACTTTCTCTGAAATATTAAAAGGTCCACAATTAGAAACTGGATTCATTTTCGTTGTAGCATCAAATGCTATAGTCTCCATAAAATTGTTACCTGGAATATATGGAAGTCGCTGTTTATCATCTCTAGGTTGAGGCATTGCAACGTGAACTCTATTCAAAAAGTCGTTCACTTTTTTGGTTCTCATTTTTGATTCAATTCGGAAAGCCAACAGTCTTTCGCACGCCTAAATGTAGTCGAAATTATGCATTGTTTAGTTCAATTGTTCAATAGTCATACTTTTTTGCTAATAACTAATTTTCTTTGTATTAATCATTATAATACCTCTTGCTTTACGGTCATTACACCGTCTTCGTTGAATGTACTCATTTCCAACATTAGTATATCCGGATCTTGTATTATTTCATTCACTGCACTTTTCTTCTCTTCGGGTAAATCTTCCAGTCGAATGACGTCGGTTTTATTCAGGACAAAAATCAGAGGTTTGTTGGCAAAAAGCGGCCGAATGTTGTTAAACAGACTTATCTGCTGTTCAAGACTGTAACCGCACTGTTCAGATGGATCAGCCACATAGAGAACCGCAGCACGAAGATGTGCTAGTGCTGTAATTGCCTAAACATTTCAATTAAAGATTAGATTAAATTTTAAGTTAAAATCCAATTTTACTCTTTGACCACAGGTGCTAAAAACTTTCGCTTTTACCTGCATTTCAATAGTATTACGGTCCTCCAAAGGATGGTCAAGTATTCCAGGGGTATCCACAACCTGCCATCTACAAACAATATACAGATTTATTAATAGATAAGAATCAGGATATAAAATAAAACACACACATTTTCACACAGTGCATATTAATGCCAATTTAACAGTAAAAATAAGTAATTCCAAAATTACCGCAAATATTTATAGTCCGTGTGTCCAACATACAAAGCTTTAGTTGTGAAGGCGTATGGTTGCACTTCTACATCAGCACGCGTAATCTAAATATTATATTGAAATTCTGAAGTAAGTTATAATGCCACACTGTTGCTTTTACCAGGATTATTTACAAATTTTACAATTTACAAACCTTGTTAATAAATGACGATTTGCCGACATTTGGAAATCCGCAAACTAAAATAGTTCGAGTATTCGGATCAATACTCGGAAGTCGACCCAGATGTTGTCGTACTTGTTCCAAATACTGAAATGCCGGAGCTTGTCGCTTTATCAAAGTCGCCATTCTTCCCATTGCTGCCCTTTTAAGTTGCTTGCACCGGTACATTGAGTCTCCATATTTAAGGAGTCGCGCGTAGTCTTTTGCAACACTTTAAAACGGCCAAAGAAAACCAATTAGCAAAAGCATCAAAATTATTACAAGAGAGTAACGTAAGGGTCTTGGTCTTACTTGTCAATTAAATGACGACAGGTGTTAATTTGACCCAGAGCTAGTTTGTAATGATCTTTGTCATACAAAACATTCATCAAATCCGCATAAAACGGATGCACATCCTAATTAATTTGCAAAAACAAAACAAAACAATAATTATTATATCAATCAATGCCAATTAACCAATTCGCCAAAGCTTCTTCCAATTCAGGTGCTAATTGTTCGATGTTGGCCTTACCTCTAGCTTTGGAAATTCCTGGATTATTTGACTCAAACGTTCATGAAAATTGGACTGCGTGAAACGGACCTTTCGCATATAAAACTGCCGAATCCTCGTTATTTTGTAATGCTTATGAACAATTGTAGGCGTCTTCCGCTGCGTTTTAGATAGCGTGAAGTCGATAAATTCCTGAATAAAAACATTACACAAACAACACAATTAAATAAAATACATATGACATATGATAACTAGGCATGATAGTTATCTTATAATTACGCGTTGTTGTGCAATTTTAATTTGCAAGTGACTAGCATATCCATTAGCTAGCTTGTCACTGCTTGAAAAGGTTGACAACCGATTTTACAATAAAAGTATGCGCGTTTACTTACCGTTGCAGTCGGAACGACCGCAATTTTCTTGAAGTTATACTGGGACATGATTGATTGTAGATTTGAAACCACCAAAAGACTAAACTATTTTAATTTTATACTACAAACTACTCCAATCACTCCTCCCTCCTCCAAAAAACTAAAGAAACAAATCGTTCAGTTAGTTAATGTTCAGTTAAATTAAATTTCTTTAACACTACTCTGCCATGCTCACTGTCTCTCGTCTCCTCTGCACAGTTCACACGTGCTTTGATAAGCCACTTCAAGCGTCAGCCACAACCTGCATGATGCTTTTAGGATAGCCCGGCATAGACCTCTTTGCCCCTGTATGAAACATCATCAAGCAAATGTTCGATTCGTCAGTTTTCATTCACATCAGCTAAAGCCAAACAAAGCTGCTAGCTAGCACATTTACCATTTACCATTCTTTACTTGCATGTATTTTGCATTTACATTTCATTTTTACATTAAAAACAAACAATTTTCGTGCGTTCATGTCTTGTACAATACTTTTTAAATAAAAAACCTTTTACGTGATGATGGTTGGTGCATGACTTGCTCAGCAAAGTTTGCTGGCATAAAATATTTAAGGGTATGGGCAATGGGTACGGACGGGCACATAAAGTTTTAAAAGTCAGCCTGTCTCCTGTTAAATGTTGTCCTGTTCCTGTCCGCGTTTAGAATTGTACATGAAATGTGCTGAACCATTGGGTCTAGCTTGAGCTTAGACCTAGTAATGGCTACGGCTGGCTATACCACCCACACAGATTTTTCTATGAGCAAGATAGCCGATAGTAATTTTTTTATGGTAACATTTTTTTGTTTTCGTTCAAGCCCCTCTTCTTGTACGTATATCTTTGACTTAAACCCAGCAGCAGCAGTAAAGTATAGTATAGGTTTTTCGTTTTTGTTGTTTTTTGCTTGTAACTTTGTTCTTGTTGTGGTTGGTTGGTGATGATGGTGACTTTGCGAGATATTTGCATTGAAAAATATCAGTTTTATACAGAACAGTGCAAGCAAACGTAAATTAATTTTTATATGTACCATACTAGGGGCAGAGAGACAAACTATGCAAGACTCATGACACATGACATGAGACAAGGTTTTAAAGGTTTTTTACAGTATTGGACTTGGACTTGATGGTGGCTGGGGCTGGCTGGAGAGTAACGCGCAAGTGCTGTGTTGTTGTAACTTACAACTTGTAAGTAGATAGATAGGTAAAAAAGGTAGCTAAAGTAAGGTACTAGGTAGGTACTGTTGTTGTATAAAGCCTTTTTTATTGTTCCTCAATAAAATCGTTGTCTCTGGTCCCTAGAAGAGAAAAGACGAGATTACCAAAATACCTTCTATGTGGTCGTGGTCCTATCCTCGTAATAATTTTTGGTAACATTCAGCTGGTTCCCTTTTCATTTGAATGTCTCGCTCAGCCTTCAGTGTTGATGTTGATCGAAGCAAAGGCGAGTTAAACGCACTTGCTGGCGAAAAGATGCTTTTTTGTTAGTAGTGAGTGAGCGAGTGAACAACAAAAGTAAATAAATAAGTAAACACCCTTTAATCTTGACTAGACTCGATTCACTCGTTCGTCAGCAAAAATTCATCAGACTATATCAATTTCTTAGAAAAATAATGATGGCCTAAGTAAAAGTGAGGTGCGTGAGTGCTAATTTTTGTGGATTTTTAGTAATTACACGAGAAACTAAAAATGTTCAGGAACAGTCATACGCAGTACTGGACAAATTAAATTAAGTCGTATTATAAGGTAGAAGTGCTACCACTAAAGCTTCTACTATACAACAATAATAATAATAAAAGTGTTAAATTCTAAGTTTCGATTTCTGGAACTGGAACAGTGGAGTAAGAAACGGAAGTTGAAGAGGAGGAAGGGAGGTCTCTGGTCTCCTCATTCCTCATTTCCTTTACGACGTGCGACGCGTCTACCATACCAGCACCAGCTATAGTTATATTTAAATCCAAACAACTGAAAGTTAATTAGTGAAGTACCGTTCTTCAATTATGTGGAAACGTTTGTAATCAAATAATCTGACGATGCGAGGTGTAAAAGGGACGTAAATATACCCAGAAACACTGCACCTGCACCTTGCACCTTGCCTTGTCCAAGAAACATCAAATCAGAGAATTTCCACTTAATTTTAGATCTTTTTTGTATTCATTACGAGTCGAGTGAGTGAGAATAGTCGGTGTAGTTATTTTATTTAGGGGTCGGCGCGGCGAAATTCGGTGCAATTGCAATTATAAAAATTATAAATCAATGCTCACCGAGTCACCGTATATTTAATCTCAGATTCGTTGATTTGAATATTTACGGATACGGATTCAAAATTCCGGATCATAAATTAAATTACAGACAGCGCACAAACAAAAACATCTCAACTCAACACTTCCAATTGGTTCATTCACAATGTGCTAGCTAACCTTCAATTTCTTCATACGAATGGATAAAAATTGCGCAAGAAGATCTGGAATTGCGGAATATTAGTGTACTTATTGTATAGCTTCAATTTGTAGGATGATGCGTAAACGGATTTTGCTCCTTCGTTTTCTTCTTGTATTTTTTCCATGCATCGAAGGAGGTAAGTAATTGAGTAAAATTAAATTAACGTAAAAAATACCTAAAAGGCAGAATTGTTAAACCGTGCTTCTTTGCTTTTGCCATAAAAACGCTTTTTTTCAGAACCTTTGTTCATGATTTTGCAAACTTTAGTTAGTACTTACATTTTACATAGTACATGAATACATGATTGTATAGTAATTTAAATCTAATTGTAAGTAAGATCAAAGTAATGATTTATCCAGCATTGAGGTCGTCATCCTCTCCTCCATTGTCATTTCTGCATTTTACTCGTGCGTGTATCTGTTGACCATTTTTCAATAGTAAACCAATGTGAAAATAAATACTAAATATTTTTAGGCAATCATTGACATAAACGAAAGAGCTTCACTCAACACCGGATGTAGGATTTGCTTGCGTGACATAACAAGAAAATTGGAAGTGGGAACGGAGAAAACATAAACAATATTTATCCTACTACGATTGCATTATGGGATTTAGCATGACAAAGTATTTAGTGACCAATAGTCAGAAGTGAGTCAGTTGAATTTGGAGTAACTGTTACATATTGTTAGTTTCGTGCGTTTATTTTTGCCAAGTCATGAAAAGTTAATTTTCAACACCCATTCGTCATCCAGGTGCTGATTGGCAATCAAAGTATGAATTTTTTAAATCCATTTTGCTGTTCCTTAATTTGATATTTTTGAAGGTTGCGGGCATTATGAGGGAAATCAATAATTATTAATAATAACTAATCTTCCCCTGTGGATGAATAAATAGAAAGTATTACATGCAATGCAGTAAAACAAACGTACATAATAATGCAATGTGGATTCATGTGTGCAATATTGAGTTGTGTATTGTGCACTCTTTCCATGTTGACAATAAGAAAGAAAAATGTGACACACTTTTAAGGTCACTACCAGTTATTTAATAAGAAGCACTGGTTTTTGTCCATTATTCTACCTTATTTTACAGTTAGTTCCTCAAGGTGTTTGTATTATGTAAGGTAAGGCTGTATTAGTTAGTTAGTACAGTACATTAGTTAGTACATTGTAACAAGGATCAAGTCATATGAAACATATGTACGTAGAGAAAGATAAAGGAAAAAGGGAAGTCATTGCTCTGGGTGGCTGCACATTCGCAAGGTAATGCATCTAATAAATATTCAACAATGAGTTTTTAGTTGATGTTAACCAGTAAATGACAAAAGGTACTTTTTCATCGTAGTCCCAGTATGAACTTCTCGTTTCAGTTATGTGTGTCTTTCTTTCTTGACATAATATTCATCTGCCTACATCATCCAAGAGCCTCTGACCTCATTTCCATCGCACCTTTAATACTGCACTCAAGTCTCAAAAGCAACCAACAGCTCATGATCACGACTCTCATCATGATTCATGACTCACAGAAACAACCCCATGATGCGTGCGTACAACTATGCTGTGTCATATCATGTATTACTACAAACTACACTAACTATACATAACCGACTCGTTTAGTTTGCTTGCACTAATGTAAAAGTTTTTTCTGGGACCTGATTCTGATCTGGTATTATTGTCGATTCTCGAGTCCCTCGCTCCCTCATTCGACAGATGTATGACAGGTTTTTATTATAAAACAAACATGGTATGTACTAAAAAAAGTGTGTACTAGTACTAATACTAATCATTCCGCTTTTGTTAGGCCTTGCTTTTGCTCTGCACTACCGACGAGAACCGGAGATGGTACTAGGTACTTAATTTTGATAATTTGATGACTCTTAACAGGGGCTTATTAAATGCAAAGGGTAATTACAATTAGCGCTAACGTTTAAGGAAGTAATTTGTGATGGTAAAGGTATAATTACGGTTTACAATTTACACCAGGCTAATAAAGGAAATTGATGGTTTGTCATGCGACCTTTCCACTGGGTATTAAATGATGGAACTGGAGCCAGGACTTGAACTAACGCTTGCATACATCTAACATGCATACCTAAACTCGTCATAACTTCGTAGGTTTCTTTTCATGTGTATGGTCTGGTCTGATAGTACCAGACTGGTACTTTAGCATAACTCGCAAAATTTTAAGGAACGATTTCTCATCCCTTCTAAATTTCTAAATTCACACAAAAAATGACGAAACGAATTGAACGTCTTTATTCTGTCATTGTTCCACTTTACTTGTTATTGTTATCTCGAATTTGATTTTGATTTAAGTTTCTCATTTATGAATCATTCTCATTAATTGCATGTTTGCGACCGACTGTTTTTCGTGTGTACTTACTTTATTCACGAGACAAAAGTAATTTTACTTTCTTGGAAGAATTACAACGGAGCGGAGCGTGCCTATTCCGTTGTGAATCGTTTTAAATTGAATAATACATCATTACTAAACATTAAGCACACTGAGTGAGCAGACGCCTAAGAAAGAAATAAGAAATTGCATGGTAGAGAGAAGACAGTTGAGTTGATAATGAGATATTTCCACCTCACCTTTCTCTTTCATTTCGTTCTGGTGTTCAACGTAATCGAAAAATTGCTACCTATTTAATAAAGTCGCCGTCGCCGCCGTACGTATTTCACGATGCTTCATAAAAAACCGTGACCAAGTTATATGTTCTTGTCACGCATGTACGCATGAAAAGCGCAGGAGTGGAGCCGAGTGGTTCAAACATATACAGCGTGTAAAACACAATAACTCTTCGAATTTTATTGACAAAAAGTAGATGATGTTTCTGACGCAGTTAAAACATACATACTTTTAGTCAATAGTTAGGCAGTATTTTTCACCAGCCGTTAGAGCAGGGTGCATATGCGATGTTTGAATCAAAAGCTTATAAAAAAGAAGGTATTTTTATATGAAATCACAGAAGTGCCAAAAGAATATGGGAACAAAAGGACAATGTTTTATTTTGTCCCGTTATTATGATTTCCAGTCTTCTCTCAGGATTCATGCCGAGTGATGTTTACTACTTTCAGCATCAAAATCTAAATACAGAGATAGAGAAGAGAAAGAGAATGTGAAGCTTTTAAGTTTAAATAACATAAATTCATCAAGAAGAAACTCAAGAAACTGAAGAGATGTCGTGTCGAAAAAATATGGGCTGTCATCAACTGCAACAAGGATGATGCACATACTGGGTTACCAAATAGAGCACAACATCATTGTTCCGTTGTTTTTGAGAACGACAAATGAGAGCTGGTTGTGTGGTGTTTTACTGCGATTCAGAATGAGTCTAAAATGCAATTTTGTTTGAATTCCTGTTGTACTACCTTAATTCTGTAAGAGATTTGATAAAGTGACTGTAATGTCAATGACTGAAGCGAAGAAGGTACATAAACGTATGGTTTAAAAAGCTATATCTACTTCTTGTCTAGGTTTAAATGTGAGTCGTGAAATATTTCGATTTACGGATTTACCCACTATTCTATCTGTAAATTTTATATAGGCTCGATTGTCATTTTTGTAGTAGAAGAACGCTGCGTATAATCCTAGTAAACTTCATTTTGGCAGTTTTTAACCAACAACGCTTACAAAAACCAGCAGCTTTAAAAGAAGCATTTTGTTTTATATTTTATTCACATGATGTTTTTCATCCGAAAAGGGGGAAATGTTTCTAGACTCTCTTGACATACCCAGTGGGTAAACATATCATATATAACGGACCAGTGCCAGTGCAATAAAATGCCCGAATATTTGACCTTGCTTTGTATTTGTAATTATTTATCGATTGATGCACCATTAGCTCCGTTATGACCCACCAAGGAAAATGTAATTAATTTACAGAAAGTTTTTACCGGCAAATTTTGATAATTGAATCGACGGCATAAAGAACTAACACCTCTGCTAAAGCCATACTGTATTTTGAGGGAGCTCGTTTTATTTAATGCTTTCGCATAGGCTTCACACAGATTTAAGTTATGAGAACTTGCGAAATGCGAAAGAGAGAAATAACACAGATGTAGAATCACAATTCAGAGTCTGAATTTCAGACATTTTAATCCATGTGTATCTCATTCCAAAGGAAAAAATTCACGCAATCACTTTTTAGTCACAAGCCTCAAAAGCATTGCAACATATGATGTGATTCATTACGATTATTATATGAATATGTATTTTTTTACATTTAGGAGGCATGTAATAATCATGCTCAGCAGGTAGGTCCCGACTATTTTGATCAAATCCAATAATTGCGCTTTTAAATTGTTAATAATGGCATGGCATATCCATCCCCTCGTAAAACTAAGCAAAACAAATAAGGCAAATACATTAACGTATTACTTTGCTGGTTATTTAAGTCGCAACAAGCTATAAATACATAATTCTCTAATTAATGGTGTAATACAATAATAACATATGTATACGAATACTACGTTTTAAAACCGTACGTTACCTCAAAAACGTTACGAAGCCTCAAAAACTTCATAAAAGCATGAGTACGACATTATTCAATGTCTAATAAAAATCGTCAGTATAAAGATTCGTCTTTATGTGCTAACGCTACAAAACATTCGTGGTGTTGATGTTGACTGCGCATAGTTTTAAGCGTATGTAACGGTATTTTTCGCAGTGAAGAAGTTAAAAATTAATCGGTATTCAACTGTCGTCGTCGAGTCGCAAATTGCGACTCACAATCGCAAAGACTTTGGTTGCTACAAGCATAACAACAAAAACAAAAGACAAGGGCAACACTTTGATAATGGTTTAATGATATTTGCTATAATGTGCCTAGCACGCAAAGGTGTGGAAGGCCAAAACAACTCTTGTACATTTAGCGTATTTTTGAGCGGAAATGAGGCGAAACCTTTTGTGATTAATCCCAAGTAATGTAATAAAGTAAGGCATACTCCTACACAATCAAATGTATTTTTGAGTCAGGGGCAACAAAAGAATGCAATGCAAATGTTCCTGACTCCTGAGTCTTGTCATGATATCGTCCTCATCAACGGTTGGGACACAATGCAATTTTTGATGTAGACGCAATTCATGTTTCATAGTTTCATCGCTTATTAAAGTACATTATATATGCAAAGCAAGTGTATTTCCTAAAATGAATGTCGTGTAACATTCGTATGACGGTGATTTAAACAGTAGTGTAGTCACAAAAGCTAACAGTAATCAAAATTAGAGATACGTATAATAGCACAGTAGCAAAGTGATAAAGCAATAATAACACAGGATGTTAGAGGCTACATACCCGTTTTCCACTATTTCAAAATTCTGCACAAAATTGGGAAACTTCATTGGGTGACCGACCCAATGAAGGAAAATCTAGTGCTGCGGTTGTGTTGTTCTGTAGCAAATCTGACCAAGCCCTTTTAAAATTACTGATGTTCTATACCTTATTGTTGCCCGGTGCAGTATGCTGTGCACGGTTACGGAAAGGAAGTCATAATTAATACTTGTGTATTTCCCGTATGTATATCAACCATACAGTTGATGAATGCATTAGATTGTGGACACCTACATACAAAACACTCATTGAGAAATGCATTATCTAATAAAATAAAATGTGACATAAAAATAAAAATGGATTATAAATATATCTAGACGAGAGAAAACAATGTTATTTTTACTTCTTTTCTGCTGTCTCGTGGCTGCTGAACAATGGTGGATTATTGCTAAGCAGGAGAGTTGAACGTTGAACGCTATAAGTAAAGCTTGCTATGTTGCAGAAAGAAACCAGAATGAAAAGAAGGGCAGAAATAAACTTAAAAATTATAATGATTCAGAGACTGAAAAAGTTTGATTACACGGTTTTTGAATAGAATTATGCGGTCTTTCCTTTAATGATAAAAAGACAAAATCTCTATTAAAAAAGCTCTAAAAATGTATGCACTTGTACCTGAAAAAGGTGAACAGCAAGGCAAATGTTGACTTTAAAAGTTATGAAAGTAAAGGTAAAACTACATTTTTCTACATGCAGGTTTGTCTCATGTTTGCTTTAACATACAAGTAGTAATATCTATATGTAGGTATAGGTATATCTTTAAGTTCATGGTGATCAATACTCTGATATAACATAACGGTTTGATTTATTGACACGAGTTTCGGAATTCTTTTTTGGCTTCTCTTGTAGTAAAAGTCAGAGGACGATTCTAAATCCAGAGATAAAAGATTGTGGTTGTGGGAAATAATATAGAAAAATACCAGTTTGTAGGGCACACGCTCAATGCCTGGAGAGAAAAGGAAAAGTAAAGGGTTTATTTTTTGTACGGGTGATTCGGCTGGGACCTTCTTTCTTTTTATTATGTTACCAGTCATGAAGTTTTATGTGCTACATGGAGCATTAAGAGAATAAAATTAGTTTCTTTCTCTCTACCAATAATGATTTATTGGACTGACTGTTGCTACTTATTCTCTTATTGAGTTTTTCCTTATGGATAGAGATCAGATATATATGCCTACATATCTGCGGTTTTAGTCTGAGTTTGTGGAGTTACTTCTAAAACAATGAATTCCACCCCAATTCCTACATCAGTAAAATCAGAAGCCAATAAATTCGCAGCAGCATCTGCATCTTGAAATTCGAATTCTGTTAAGCAAGTTGGTATTGCATAAAATGTAAAGATTGGTGACAGAGTTATCGGGAAAATTGTTTGACACAGTTGGCCTAGATTGTGATTACGAGGGAGAGGTAAAGCAGTACAAAATTGAGAGAACCTCTGGGTAAAGTGTAATCTTGATGTTATTGATTGTCATCAAAATTCGAGTTCTATGTAAATGTCATGCCACATAAAAAAATCCAACGCACCGTTATTACAAAACTGCTACGCGCCATCATGCAATGAAAGTTTACATCACATATCAGACCATTGAGTTTGCATGTCGTACCGGATATGCCGATTTGGCTGGCTGCTTTTAGCTTTCTACCTAAAAAGTTTGTGCTCACAACTTATAACTGTTTCATTTTTGCTACAGCAAACGCAACGCATTCATAGAATTAAAAGGTCAACGTACTTTCACCATCACTACTTTGTCCTCAAACAATTTCATGGAATATTTAATCGTGGTAATTGTAGATAAAAAGTGACACTGCGTAAGGTAAAAAGTGTAACTTATAGACAGCTCGACAAATATTAGGCCTAACAATAAATCCTTAACAGTTCGGATTCTGCAGTCTTCGGCAAGCTGCAAATTGGGTGAGGACCAGGAGAAAAGATAGGGTATGAGATATGTATGTAAGAATGGTAGGATAAAACTACAACTAAATGTTAACAGCTTAAATGTGACTAAATTGAAGATAGTTTAGTTTAAAGATTGTAATATGCAGGTATTAATGCATAGCTGCTTGAATATACAAATGTGAAATCATAAGATGTTTTTTCTACTTTTTGATTACGACTTAGGATGTAATTGATTAGTGTTAGCTAATATTTCTGTACAATCAAACACATGAACTGCTTTTAAAGAGTAACCTTTGGTGCTATTGCTAATGCTATTACAATTTACAATCTTAGTTATTACTCAACTTTAAGCCAAAAAACTAGAATTCAACTTACAAACGTTAACGAATAAACTAATTTTTGTTTTCAAGGTAGTACCTTGGCCTAGTAAACGTGATCCAATACATTTTATAAAAACATTTACATTAGGACTACGATGCACTTTACATGATGCATGAGAAAGTTAAAAGAATACATTTTTCATAATTTTATTCACGTTTAGAGATTTATCATCTGTAAATACTAAACACTTATTAGCTCATTACAAATTGAGGGAAAATTAATTGAACAGAGTCGAGAGTATAGTTTTTACGAAAAAAGCTAGAACAGAATGTAGAATTTACTGTAACAACTGATGCATGCATTGCAAAGGATTTTAAATTCGTTCTGTACAAACGTACCTATAAGCACAAAAATAAATAAGCTGTGGATCAGTAATTGGAAAAACATTAAAAACAATAAATCAATCACTTGTGTTAGTTTTCCGAGTAGCGTATAAATTTAAGAGTGTCGGAAGCTATAATTACATTTTTCCATGCGTTAAAAGTTTTCATCTCCAGTGCGTTCATAATTTTAACTTTGATGGGGTTTCCCTTAGCTTTTACATACGGTTTGGCTTATGCAATATTAGAAACTTTTAAAATCATTTCATCAAAGACAGCATTCAAAACCGAAGTTGAATTTTAAAATTGTATTACTGTTCACCTCAATGCGTTAGTGATGTAATGTGACAACGAGTACGAAGAGAAACGCTTTCAAAAACATTAAGGACTGTGTCAAAAGAAGATCTGCATGTGGTGTTTGATGTGAGGCGTGTGTGTGTAATGGTCTGAGATTTAATGTTAAAAAGTAATGAATCGGAAGCAATGCTTGGTTTTACTTTAAAAACTTGTATCTAACAAAAGTGTGCTTCTATTTTGTATTAAAGTCAAAGCTAAAGCCTCATCTTTCCATTTAAACAAGGAAGTTTCAATCGAGACAAAAAGAAATTCTGCATTAAATTTGTGATGATGCTGTTCGCTGAGCACATCATGATTCACGATCTTTCATCGCATCGTGAGCTTTGTTGCTGCCAAAACACACAGGTGAATGCATTTGGCAGATGAGTGAAAAAAGTTTCCCTCAGTTTTACGAGAACAAAGTAGCACATTATTGCAAAAACTTTTGCTTCTCGATGTTTCATCAAATACATTTAATGTATGACTGCGGTTGCGGTAGGCGTAAAGCCTTCGATGGTGGATTATTATCTGGGTATTTTGATGCTGACATGAATAAGACGGAAGTGAAGCATTGTTCATAGGCAAAAAATAATACATTTATACTATAGTTTGTACTCCCTGGTAAAATGGAGTTTTAGACATTCATCGTTTCATTGCAAAGAGAAGAATTTTTACGTTTCAGAAATTTTCCTGTGATTTCACAAAAGTAAACTGTGTGGCTTGTACTGTTACACCCACAACACCTAGCCATTAACCAATTCAGATGATCCCTTTGTCATTTGTCACTGCATTTTGCTTCATAACTTCAACTTAAACAAATCTGGCAGCATGTTTTTGGTTGGATAAATTGTTAAAACTACCTGTTAGTTATCACATTGTAAACTTCCAAAATATAAGTTCATACCCTGAGCCAGAATTCTTAGATTCAGTCAATGCAGCTCGAAAATTTGCTTCGTAACCACTTTGACACCAAGCGACGTGCAAAAAATTGGGGACGCTTCCTACATTGCATATTGAAAAGCTTGACAAATGACAAGCGTAGACGCTTCTGACTGACGCTTCAAAATTTGAGCCACAAGTTGTTTATAGCCACATTAATGTAAGCTGTTAAACAACTGTAGAATGTTTGTTCTTTTTAGTCCTCATGCAAAATATTAAGAAAGTGTGCTTGCGAAAATTTTGTCCTTGCTTTCATGTTACAATTCTGCCTTATTTAATTACTTTTATCATAATAATTTTTATTGACAGGAATTAAATAGTAGTAGTTATCAATGTCTCTTTTTATTTTACAGCTACAAGACTCAACGAATACATTCATCACTACGAACCGTTAGATTATGATGCAAATGAAGTTCGCGAGAGCCATGGTCGATATAAAAGATGGGCAAATGGAATTGGTGGCGGCGATCCCTATTCTTTTGGGTCATATGATGAACCAGAGGTACATCTCAACTTTAGAGCTCATAAGAGACATTTTAAATTGAGACTGAAACGAGATACGGGAGATACAGGAGTTTTTAGTCCTAATTTACAAATTGACGGGGATGCAGTTGTAGATAATAATAATGATTTGGACACTTCCCATATTTACACTGGGGTCCTCCAAGGTAGTTAAAATTATTAAAAATGTCTTCACTTTTACTAAGTATGCGTCCCTAAACGATAATGTATTTCGCTTCCAGGTGTGCCAGACAGTGCCGTATTTGGTTCATTGCGAAATGGAGTGTTTGACGGAAAAATTATTACTCCGGAGGAGACATACTATGTTGAGAGATCCCACAAGTTTCCCTTGTCAAGTACAAATGACAGCCTTCATTCTGTGATATACTCTGGAAGCGATGTCCACGACCCCTATTTTCAAAATAGAACAGGTACTAAACTAAAATGCATGACTTGACTTAGAAGGTTAAATTGCAGTTAATTGAAGTTGTGTATTATTATTAGGTCATGCGAAAGGTTGCGGGATTACTGATGAAGTGATGGAATGGATGGAGCAAATTCAAAATTCAGCAGTTGAAGATATTGATACGCGACATCCGAAAGCGAAAGCGTTTCACTCTCATATTTCCGCCGCTGACACAGACCAACCAAATGTACTTGCCATGGATCAGTTTGAAAGGGCTTTTTCAAAATATTCGCAAGAAGTTAATGAAATAAAGAATAATTCCCTTGGTGGAGACACATTTTTTGGAGATCCGGGCCGTGTTCGCCGGGCTGCGAGACCCTCATATGCGAACTCAAAGACAACTTGCACCCTTTCAATTCAGACTGACCCACTCCTCTGGCGTCATATTTCGGAACAGGAAAGGACTACCGACGAAAATAAAATCCGAGAGGAAATTTTGTCGCTCATTGCTCAGCATGTGAAAGCAGTAAATCATATTTATTCCAATACACTTTTTGACGGGAAGGATACTTACAAAAATATTCGATTTGAAGTTCAGCGTATTAAGGTAAATTTAAACATTGAATGCATTCATACAAAATTCATATGTATGAATATTTTGCCATCATTTTCTTTCGATAAATTACAGATTGACACTGATCGAACCTGTAAGCATGATTATAGAGGGAATGACAAGAATCCGTTTTGTGCTCCCAACATTGATGTCAGCAACTTTCTCAATTTACACTCGTTGCAAGACCACGAGATTTTCTGCTTAGCCTACGTGTTCACTTACAGGGACTTTTCCGGTGGAACTTTAGGTAATTTGTGTAATTTTATGATGAGAAAGTCGCAGAAAATTATTGCAAAACAAATATCATTGTAATAAAATACATGTCAATATTCACATTTATTTTTATCTTGCAGGCCTGGCTTGGGTAGCATCGGCTTCAGGTAAATAAAAATAATAATATTTATGACAAACACTTGCCATTACTTACTAGTACTGAATAGAAATAAATAACAATTAATGTTGTATTTATATAGGAGCTTCCGGCGGTGTTTGTGAGAAATACAAAACATACACCGAAACAGTAAATGGAAACTACCAATCAACGAAAAGAAGTCTAAATACTGGCATAATTACGTTTGTTAACTACAATAGTCGAGTACCACCTAAGGTTTCGCAACTTACCCTTGCTCACGAAATAGGTATCGTACACAAATTATGTCACATTAAACTTATTGATAATTAAAAATTAATTAATTTTATTTAATTCATAATTTGTTTTGTTTGTGTATTTTATCACATAGGGCACAACTTTGGATCTCCAGTAAGTGTACATTTTAACTTGATTGGGGTTATGTGAACTACTAATTGAACATTTAAAAAATGCGATTTTTCTTCCAACAGCATGACTATCCAAACAAATGTCGGCCTGGGGGAGCGGACGGTAACTTCATTATGTTCGCATCAGCCACAAGCGGTGATCGTCCTAATAACTCCAAATTCTCAGAGTGTTCCATTCGAAATGTGTCATCGGTTTTAGATGCAATCATTCATGACAATAAGAAGGCGAATTGTTTTATTGCAACAAACGGCACATTCTGTGGAAACAAAATTGTGGAAGAGGGTGAAGAATGTGACTGCGGTTTTACTTACGAGGAGTGCGAGGAACAGTGCTGCTATCCCAGACAAGTCACTGATAGAGATCGCAACGAAAATATGAAAGCTGCTGGATGCAAGAGGAAACCCGCTGCTAGATGCAGTCCAAGCGAAGGTCCTTGTTGTGACAACACTTGCCACTTCATTGGGAAGCCTTCAAACTTTCTTTGCAAACAGGCAAGACATAATATCAAAATAGAGATCAGTCTATTGCATAGAAGAAATGAAATTACATTTATGTCTATAAATGAAATTTATAGACAACCCCAAAGTACCCCTTTCGTTCCCGAATCCCGACGGTATCTGTATCTTCGATTCACAAAGTAATATATATTCATTCACATTCATTTTTTATAAACAGGCAACTGATTGTAGTTATACGTCGCACTGCAACGGCACCAGTGCGCAGTGTCCCACTCCTAACCCAAAAACGGATCTTTCTCCATGCAATGACGGAACGCAAGTTTGTCAGAAGGGCGAATGTCGCGGCTCTATTTGTCTCAAGTACGAGCTCCAAGAATGCTTTTTGTCAAGTTCTGACAAGAATGTTGACAAAAGGAAGTTGTGTGAGTTGGCATGTTTGGACAAGAATGGAAAATGTCGTTCGACGTCTGAACTGAAGCTCCCAGGTAGAGTAATTTTGTGATAGGACAGTCGCAGAAAATTATTGTTATAATATGTAATAAAAACAACTCATTTATTTTATCTTGCTCATTTTATCTATTTTATTCCCAGGTCTTCCAGGTGGACTTAGTCTTCGTCCCGGAGCCCCTTGCGACAACTTTCAGGGATATTGCGATGTCTTTCTCAAATGTCGGGCCGTCGATGCCGAAGGACCTTTGGCTCGTCTCAAAAACTTGCTCTTCAACAGGCAAACTCTTTTAAATATTGCTCAGTGGGTGACGGTAAGTGTGACAAGTAGCTACCAAACACATTTGCCCAATCAAATTGTGATTCTTGTGGTCTTAACCTGGCATTCTGTTAAAATGTAGGAGTACTGGTGGGCGGTTTTGCTGATGGGCGTTGGTTTCATTATCCTGATGGGACTTTTTATCAAGTGTTGTGCAGTTCACACTCCATCTTCCAATCCAAAGAAGGCGCCTGCACGAAGAATCGGAGATACGCTACGTCGACCGATAAATACTCTTCGAAGACATGTAAGTGAAATTCTTCTGACGAACAAAATTTTTCGGCAATATTGCCCGTCGATTGAGATCTAAAAACCATTCTTCATTTAACTTTCACACAGCGCAATCAAAACTATCGAGCCGCCAATTCAAACGCGCCAGTAGTAAATAATAGTAATAATACGCATGTGGGGGCACCGCCACCCTATAGCGCCATAGTTCCTGGACCAAGCGCTTCATCGCGTCCGCAAGTTCCTCCTCATGGTTTTGGGGAAGGTAGGGGACCTAATAGAAATAAAGGTGAGTCTTTCCTCTTTTTACTGTTATTTAGTTTAATTGGCCTTTTTAAATTCACTTCAGAACGTGGCTTTCATTGTAATTGTTGTTTATTTAGGAAATGGAAGACCACCCAATGGAAATCCATATGCTGGAGCCTATCATAAAGAAACGAGGCACCAGCAACATCGCGTTTGATGTCTTCGAGAGAATAGCCAAGTTCCTGTGTAAACTATTTTTCTTGACTGAATATTTTTGTTAGTGCTTGGTTTTTTGTAAATATTCTCCTCATTGCAGTTGTTTAGGCATAGATTGTAAAAACGTATCCCGTAGGCGATTATTATAGTGAACTGTGAGAAAAATCTCTTGCTTTAATTGAGAATATCAATCAGCATTCCGTGATGATATATAAAAAATAATGTCATTCAAACGTACATCTGTCAACATGAGGCTCTGCTATATCTTTAAGATAATTTTAAAGGTGATGAAATTGGAAAAACAAAAGCTTGTAACCACAATACTCTTATTGATGTTATTTCACGAAACTCCTTTTCTCACTAGATATTTATACTGTTGTTTAATTTTGTTAGCAACTTTCAAAGTGATTCAGTTTGATTTGAATCAATTCAAACAGATCTCAAGAAGTAAAGAAATGATTCCTTTTGCAATTTGTTTTTAATGACACCATTCATTGACCGTGGTGTTTGACCGTGCAATGTGGCTTTGAATTGTACTGGTTAGTATTGAATGGTACTTTTTGGCCATAAAATGTATTCGTTAATTTTGTAGCGTCTCAAGGGAATTTTTTGTTGTTTGTATTTCTACCCTTTGTGTCCTTTGTCTTCTCTTCGAGTGAAATAATTTTACTTGGCGGATTTTGTATCCATTAAGTAATAGTCATTTCGGAGAAAGATTTTTTAAAACATTAAGAATCCTGCATTTTATCTCGAGTCACAAACCGTCGATGTATTTTATTTCAGTTGAAGCATGTAAATGTAAAGTAGTTTTTATGTTATGCTTTATTCGTGGTAAGAAGGAGATGTTTATTTATGTATTGAACATCTACTATAAGGGCTGATTTTTCCAAATGATAATTCATTTTGATACATCTACTTAGTTTTTAACTGATTTGTACTCTTTTTTTACAATTACAATCAACATTTAATGTTCTGTTTTTCTAAAGCCTGTTGTATAGTATTCTAGTCGTGTGTTTTGTTAAAACGTACAATAATATGTGTTTGTTGTTAGTACGTATTTGTCAGTAAATGATTGTGTCGAGTTTTTTGTTTCCTCTTTCTCTATGTATTCTTATTCGCTAGCTTCCGTCGTCCATTTTACTTAAAACACAGTTAGTAATTCAGGAATGATATTAAATCATCCTGTGCAGCTTTGAAGATTTGGAGAATGAATACCGAGTTTCTGTTGATCGGTGGGTGAGCTGAAAACAACTACCTAAAATTACGTATAAAAACGAAAATTACGCCACACATAATCATTGTATTTTTCATGAAAATATTTAAAGTGACAGCGTGAATGTTATGTAGTTCCAATCCGTGCCAAAAGTTGTTTGCTGTTAAAATAGTAACGCGATGGTAAATTATTTTTGCTGCACGTGTGTACTGAATCTGTATGCAAGAGGTAAAAACTTGTGTAGCTTAAAGTGTGTGGTGTGAACAATTCATTGAATCATCGTTAAACGTTTTGGTGTATTGATAAAATTGGAAGCGCCAATCACGTTTTCAGTGTAATGTATTTTTGGAAACTACTTTTGTTGAGCGGAGATCAAACTATGCCATAGAATGCAAAACTCCTAAAACCCAGTACGTAATTATATAATTGCACTAAAACTGCAGTGATCAAAGCTATTGTCTGCAAATTCAACAATTTCCTTGTATTTGCAGTTTATCTCTTATTGTCCACAGACACATTACATATGCTTTTAAACTTGAAACTAATTAAGATCTTCGTGTTCATGATAATTTACATACTGTAAGCGGAAATATGGACGAATACGTATAAAAAGAAAGAGAAAAGAAAATAAAGTGGCAAATACTTACAAAGAGTTTGTGGAAGCAAGTGTAGTTTTAAAAACGAATAGGATACACCAGCGTCGTCGCCGTCTCCTCAACCATTTATTGCTCCTCGACGTTCGAATGTCCAGTAATTACTTAAATATTACACATTATTATTATAACTCTGTAAGCAAGCATCCTAATATTCTGTGTAAAACTAGATAGGTGGATACAGGTATAATAATAATAATAAGGTTTACATAATATTGTGTTGTAAGTAGGGATGACGCTCGTTGTACCGTTAAGCAACTTATCAAGTTTATATTCAACGGGCTTTTATCAAGTAAACTTGATAAGTACTTGATAAGTCAATATTC